>JAIKVB010001577.1:0-12039 GCA_024679045.1 Phytophthora brassicae
CGGCGATTGTTGTGTGCTAACTGAGATCATTACTAACGAATTTCTGTTTATTACAATACCACATCATCAACAACATCAACTGGTATCGTTACATATATTGTACATAGCCTATGTCTAACGTGCATGAGTGACTTTCGTTTCGTATAGTAGCGATTCATGAGCGCAAAGATGAATCGTACTCGGAGCAAGATCTTGGATGTGGTGCGCGTGAACTCGATCCCTATAAAGCCATAAAATTACATGCAAAGAAAGGGCGAGCTTAAACGTAACGTAACGGGACAAAGCATTTATAACACTAGCCGCAACCGAATCAGATACGGCGGTTCCGCGACCCGTCGTGGTCAACACTTGACAGACTACTACTCACGAAGAGGGCAATGTGGAAGCAGCCACTCCAACGGAGTCTCAGTGCCATGTAGATCAGCCCGAAGGCCGACGGCTGCCGGAAACCAAACGAGCTGGGCCCGTGATTCGTCAGTCCTCTATGAACATGCTGTTCAGAGAGCACGACACCACAAAGGTATGGATGAAGTTGCCCAGAATCATTCGTACCCCAAAAGCTACAACTGTTACATTAAGTGTGGGGACCTCTATTGTCTAACGCTTTATCGTTTAATTGTGTACGTATGCGTAAGAGAGGCTCGACAACGGAATTTGACGACTGCTGAACTAAAAGACATGTTCGATGAGGATATTGCACAACATAGCTGAATACGCATAAGGGCAGCTAACAGGGGGTGAAGAACGCAAATCTAAGCGAAAGCGCGTAAACGCTATTACGACCAAGCTCTGTAGACTGAGGAAGCAGTAAAAAATAAGCTACATACAAACGATGTGGGGTTACATGTCGGTGCTTCAAAGCCCCATTGTGTAGTAGAGCGACGGTAAGCACGTCGAGTCTAGCACTCGCAGGAAGAGCGAGTTGCACTGTATTATCGAGTGCCGAACAGTACCAACGCGCTCGGAGAGCTTATAATTCGGAAAAACAAGCCACACAGCGCGAACAGAATGCTTTACGGCGTCAAGAGCTACAACATGTTCGCACGGACGAAGAACTCCAGGAAGAGAGAGAACGTGACCGCTGGTGTCACGATACGCAGCAAGTAGCGAGGGAAAGGGCGGCAAAATAGTTTAAAATGAGGCTGCTTCCATTCGGCGAGGTCGTTATATGGCTCAGTCGTTTATGACCGGGTTATACATACAACTGTCGCCCATTTAAACCGCACCGTTTGACTTTTTGACTCTCTCAGGTTTTGCAAAGAAAGTCCGCCGGAGCGCAGCGGAGGCTGACTATCACTACTGGGACCAAACCTAAACCCACAGCCGCGTAGCGGGGGCACTCGGCTAGTCCTAACACTAAACGCTACTATGGTGTCCGTCCGTCTGTAACGGAAATTACATTTCGGCGAAATTTCTCCGGCGCACGCTCATTGGCTGCCGAGCGCAGCGAAGGTGGCCACGATTGGACAAAATAGTCTGAATCCGTTGTGGGACCGAAGGGCCCGCCCCAGCATCCTCTGACCAATTAACGCGGCGAGTAGCGCAGCGAGAACCTGCGAGCGGAACGGGTCCGCATTCTACCAGAGCGAAGCGTAGGTACCTATTTTAATTAAATTAATAAACACTTGCCGCCGCGTAGCGGCGGCACTCGGCTAGTGCAGTACAGTTGCCGTTTGAAAAGGGGCATTTTGCCCCCTTATTTGCGAAAGGGTTAAGGCTTTTTTGAGTTTTTCTGCTACGGAGGTTTAAAGTTGAGCCAGTTTGATTTGGAGTTGCCGAGAAAAACGCAAAAAAAACTTGCAAAAAAACCGGATCATGGAGATTTTTCAGTACGCGCGCCCCACCACCGGCGCGTGTCTCCTACGATGAATGGGAGGACGCGTTATTACCTGCTTCATCACCATGGGTACGTATAGAGTCGACTAGGGGCTGTTTACATGAACGTGCACAAGGAAGAGATAAAAACAAGTTTCATGACGGCAATAGCAATGTGCGTCCTATTTACGCGGTCAAGACGATCCGCGGGGACCTCGCAAGAAGCAAAAGAATCGACACGAGAGGGGGTTAATGATACTTTTGTTTGAATTAGTATCATATACGGTATACTAATCATAATATGATTAGTATACCGTATACTATTTGGTAGACCCCGTTAGATCTGGGTAACGTGGTCAATCAATTCACACCCAGTCAATATAGAAGTTTTAGACCAAAAACGTGTGTGTATTTCGATCGACTTTTCGCTGATTGGTCGAGAAATTGGAAATATCAGACAATCAATTCATGAACCCTTGCATTCTCAGAAACGCTCAGACCCCCTCATACCAGCATGCGCGCTCAGTTTACTGAGGACGAGCTGCATAATGCTGACCAGCGCGTCTTAAACGGAGAGCCGATGGAAAATGTGGTGGCTTCCTCTACAGTTTCAATGTCGACGCTGAAGCGGTATGTCAAACCGCAGAGGCATGCTGAGGTTCGGGAGCGTCAACGACCAGGCCCAAAACCAGCTCTTCGCCTGGATATCGAACAAGATCTTGTAGAGTGGATACTCGCAATGCAGAGAGGGATGCTTCCAGTCCAGCCGTGGGAGATTATGGAGGTGGCAAACGATCTATGTAAGTCGGCGTATCCGGCTACTCGTTCACACGAAGATTTGACACATGGGTGGCATATTAGGGTCGATATTGAGATGATTTGATTATTGTAGGTGTTATTTGGGTGGTGCACCCGACAAAAAGGTTCATCAATTGATTTCTCAGATTTTGGACGAAATCATGTTCATCGACTTATATCTGTGCCAATACTGTTGGGGTATCATCGGAGAGATCACGCAAAAATAAGCCTGTATCTTGTCGATTCATTGATACTCTTTTCATTTCAAACCGCCCAGTGTGTAAGAACTTATGCCCATTCCTGCTTAACATCGCGAAAAAGGGTCATGAATTGATGGACCACGTTACGCATATTTGTTGAGTTTGTGGTACAGTATGTGGTGGACGACAGACGATTGCTCTGACTTCAAGAAGTTTTCTGGCGTGGTCGATGAATAATTGTACCGAGGATCAGTGGAAGACTTCCATATATAGCATAGGCACCCGACTTATCTGCAGCAGATAAGTCGGCATAACAAATGGTATATGCTGGCATATCGGCAAGTGCATCTACCACAAATGACTTACACGTAGCTCCTGTGTCCCATTTGTAGTGCCCCGGGGAGGCAAAGACTCGAGTATATGATTGGTTCGTGGGACATTCAACCCGGACACCAGGGGAGGGGTCCCGGACCGCGGGGGGGGAAGGGTTCACTGTCGGATTTGCAGCTGTCCTGCACACCCCGAAAAGCGGCGCTGTCATGGAAGATGCTGGACATACGGTCTATGACGTCGAGATGGCCGAGGAGGAGGCCGAGAGCGAAGTGTACGACACGCTAGTGTGTGTTGGCTGAAGTTTTAAGGCCTATGAGAAGGACTTGAGTGAAGTGCGCGGAGAGGTGTTCCGTTTGGTTGTGGAGGAGGCGTGTAGAACAGCGATGAAGTCCCCGGTACCCAACAGATTGAACTGCTCACGGAGATGCACTACGTGACTAGGCCAACGCGCAGGTGCGAACATCCCGTTTTCTTGAGAAGTTTCCGATCAACGACGCGTAGCCCGCGGGACGGAGATAGTTTTTTTCGCACCGTTAGAAAGACGACGTGCAGGACGCTGGGTCTCCGTCCTACGTCGGGTGTACGGGGCTGTACGGTCACGACGGTGCGTTTGACGTGCCCGCAGAGGTAAGGTTCGCGAAGACTGGCACGGAGATCGTGGTCGAGATCCGAGGTACACGGGCGAGGAGGTTGTCGGGCTCCGCGATGTGCTCAAATCGTATAAAAACGAAGGTTCTGCCGACGAACCAGTTGCAGTACTGGGCAACCCGATACAGTTAATACTCGGCGGAAGCCACGGAGGCGTCCGTGTCCCCGTAGAGGCTGTGTCGTCTTGTGACTTCGTGACGTGGAGACGCCTGAGTCGTCGAGCCTTTCGAAATGTTCAGCGGCGTGTTTTCATCCTCGCTACTGGATGAGTCGAGAACGTAGCGCAGCTTCCAATGGATTAAGGAGTGTTTTAGGCGGACTCTGCCGACCATGTTGACTACAGAGACCACACTCGTGTTCGTTAGATAATAACAATCTATAAAACACAGTACTTGTTTTTTATATAACCAACCTGTTGTAACCGTCTGCGCGTTTTGGAGGCAGATTGAAGAATGAGAGACCTGTCGGCGTGTCGGAAGATGTATGTCGGTTTTAAGAAAACAATTTGAAGGATGAATGCAAAAGAGTGATGTTCAACATAAATCATACAAATATTAAGATATTGGTTTAAGATGGCTACACAACATAAACCTAGGGGTAGGCGAGTCTCGTGAGACTAGAATCTAGGTTCAGCGCAGGGATATGTCAACATATCACCGACATATCTGCTGCAGATAAGTCGGGTGCCTATGCTATATATGGAAGTCTTCCAGTGGAACGTACAATTTATTTTTGCCGCGCTCAAATGGTATGCTGATCTTGTATTGATTGTATCCAGGGGCCGCAAATGGACATGGATTATGGATGGAACGTCAAAATGTTGTTTCCATCCATTCTGGGTCCATAGTACATAATGTAAATTACCATTTTGGGAGGTTACCGAGACTAATGTCCGATGGAATACTGCTCACCTTACCTGCATCGTACCTCTGGAGGCTCCGCCACGCGAATCACAAGCTCTTCTGAGGCTCCTGTGAGGAATCAGAAATCTATATCCTTGACAAATAACGTCTGTTGGCGCTTGCGCTTTCGTGTATCTCTCGTGGCCCTTATGACTCAGGATACAGCGACTTCATCCCACAACGAAAAGTTGAATCGAAGGAAGACCGCGAGCTCCAGATTCGCTGGAAGCATTCTTTGTCGATTGTACTACGTAGTAGCTGTAAACTTGACCAGCCAGAGAGAACAGTCGCTCGACTTCGTCAGACGTTGGTGGGGGACTATAACACCGTTGTAAGGCAGCTTTTGCAAAGCTTACCTTCTTTGTTGCTGTCTGCTAGCCACCAATGAAGTAGACACCCGACATTCGAATGTCTCTAACGCTCACTTTTTAGCTGGAGTGAGCTCGCTCTCTCGCCCACGTTGAACCTTTACAACAGCGTTCTCAAATGCTGGAGCTGTAACAACTTTTGCTGTTGTACACAGGTGCTTGTTACAAGTTGATTAAGTAAAAAAATTGGGCAAGTCCATTTCGGCCGTGCCCATCCATTATGGCCCTAAATTATGGCCCTATTTATGCCATACCATTTGTTTTTACGGACCCCAGATTGTATCATTTTAACGCACAATCTACTGCTGGATCAGCGTCGTCCTGTACTTCGTGAACTCATTTTAGAGGAAGAAGAACAGCACAATCGACGTACTAATAACCAAAAAGAAGAAGACAACAACAATCACATGGTTTGTAATGAACTTATGGAGCTGCTACTTTCACGACTACGAGCTGATAATGCTCGAGCGCCCATGAAATTTATCTACATAGAGATTTTCACTATGGAAGTGAGTACAAGTGCTAATTACCTAATGAACGATGTGTTGTGGGCTGCCAAACTCTAGAAACTGCCACGTCTCGTCCAACTTTGTCGTGAGCGCCTGTTCTCAGCATCTCCATCCGATGTTACAACCCGTGAAAAAGTTCCGACGTTTTAAGACGAGTTTCCACTGTTTTAATCGATGAATTATTCACTACATGTACACCTGCCGGTCCAAAGCGGTGTTTTCTTTTGAAATCGCAGACTAACCTGTTTAATAATTCTGTGTTAGGAATGGCGCAAGGAATGTGGAGCGAGTTTGACGGTCGAGTGTGCAGAACAAGAGCTGAAACAACCACATTTCCTATTAAATAACATTATGTTTAACAATATGTTTTGGTACCATGTACTTGTCCATGACTGACTACGCAGCTGTTCCAGTCACCAACTTGGTAGCAATTGCTGCTATTAAAATGACGCTGTATGGCCCATTATTTATGCCAAGGCAAGACTCCCGATAAATATTAATGCCATGATGGGGAGAAGCACCAAGCATCTTTATTCCGATGAGAAGATTCGTGACGATACGCAAACTGACAAAAGCTGTTGGGCTCACGCCAGGTGAAGAGTTCCATTCGGAGGGAATCGACAGGATTCGATGCATGTCAAAGGAGACATTGACAGGTTCACATGTGTTGCTTCGTCGATACTTTCCACTGTAGCTGGCGCTGGTAGCTGTGGCTTCATCTTTTGCTCCGAAAATGTTGAGACGTTGACAACCGAGAAGGGCCAGGTAACATAACAAGCTGGCAAGTCATTACCCAAAGATGCATCTGCAACGCACCTACCATAAATTGCGTCTAAATATGTCATCCGACTACAGGTCAGCACGACGCTGTACATGTATTCATCGCCACAGAACCTTGGCTTCATTACAAGTCATGCGAATTAATGATCTATATCACGAGATTTTGCCATATAAAGCTCCCAAGGAGAACCTTTGGCAGGAAATACTGAATGATGTGAATTCACGATAGAAAAACAAGAGGTCAACATTTTCTTGCTATGGTACCGACTTCCTCCCATTTTAGAACCTAGCACAAGGCGCGCTAAATACATGTACTTGTTCGGCAAATAATTTTGGCATTGACACGAGAAAAAATCTGATTACCAATAAATCATTGCTCAAACGTAAAGAGCATCCTCAGTTTATCATGCAGCCTAAGTCCGAGTTCTAACCGCGTGGCATTGTGCCATGCCATGCCATAGGGCTAGAGAAAGACTGCATGGTACATCGGTTCGGACCAACACGGTGTCATGCCACGCCAAAACTCAACATGGCGAAGACAGTAGTTGAATAATATCTTGTCATCACTGGTGATGCGCTGGTGTCGTCAAGAATGGACAGGAGTACTGTGGTTTCACGCGCACCTTAAGGCTGTTTGTAGTTGAGATAGACACATGTGTGCAGTACTGGTGTGCTGAAACATTAGTGTCGTGTCCCAGCTTGGATTTATCTCGCTCTTAGGTCAGCAGTAGATAAGCATAATGATTGGTCTGCGTGACACAACATGCAAAAGACTACTTTAGCTTTTTAATCTCACTTCTTGATTCCCCCAGCGAGACCAAGAGCAACATGGTCCTGATATCAAGAGCAGAATCTGGAGTGCTGACCAACGGAGATACCAATGCAACGTTGACACCTGCTGAAGATAAAACGCCGCTCATGTCTGCCAACTGGACCGTAAAAGAAACAAGCGGAGTAACGCCGTCGATGTCCGATGACTATGCAACCTGGACAGTGGAGCAATTACGTAAGGAATGCACGAGTCGTAAGCTCCGTCTTAGCCGAAAGACATCTGCTGCGGACCGCGTGAAGCACTTAAACGAGTTTGATGAGGTCCATCTAGCTGTTATTGGCACCGTGTTGGGGTCCGAAGCCGTGGGTAAACCTAAAGGACACCTACTGTCTAAGAATTGCATCTTCCGGCTGGTAAATATACTTTTCTCCGACCTTTTTGCTGCGCGGTTCGCTAAAATTGGCAACACGCCGACGAGACAGCAGCTTGATGTTGGTGATGTGAACGCAACATCGTCATTTTGGCGTGATGTTGTGACCGAGTTCAACACAAATCGCTCGGACTACAACTTGGTGTTGTCCGCCAGTGCCCGCTTTGCCGAAATCGACCCGTCCGTGATTGTTGTACACGACATGGTTGTGCTGTATGACATGTGGAGAAAACTTAATCGAAAATATTTGATAGCCATGGCCCGATTTACTAAGTCAGGTGAACACAGAGATGATTTTTACGAGTTTTGCAGTGGCGCTTTAGAGGTTTTCTACCTTCGTGAATGCCTTGAAGTCAAGCACAATCTCACTCGATTCGTGGAGGGAGGAATGCTAGAAGATGACGAATTTAACTCTATCAAGCGGCCTGCAAACATGACATTGCCGGTGCAGTCGTCGCCAATGAAGAAGATAAAGTGCGAGTTAGTCGAGTCTGTTAAGGAGTTGACGTCCAAGATCGTGGCTACTGTTCCGTCGTATGCTGACGACATTTTGAAGATGCATCAGCTGATTGAGCATGTCGAAAATCGAATCGAAGTTGTGCAGGCGAAAGGAGGGACAGCGGCGATGCTAAAGGTGAGCTTGGTAATGTGCCGCGAGAAGCTTTGTGAGATGGAGATTGCTTTTTTCTACTTCGAAGTGAGGACAGAAAACAGGTAGGACTGCAGTATTTGAGAAATCGCAAATACGAACTTGGATATTTGATCTGCTAACTAAATATATTTGGTTGCTACATAGTACATGTCAAGAGTACGCTTGCGTACTGAGTGATGACATGAAAGGAGAGCTTTAAATTACCATATTTCTGTTTTACCGCTGCAGCTCGACGTGTATTGTACACTGGGCGGAGCTGGTTGTAACTCCCCAGCTTGTAAAACCGCTGCAGCTCGACGTGTATTGTACACTGGGCGGAGCTGGTTGTAACTCCCCAGCTTGTAAACAATTGCACTGCGCACGAGCTCTGCATCGACCGTGGAAGTAAGTTACAATCTGGACAACGGTGACTGCAGCAAGTAGAGTGTCGGTGGCCATCTTGAGATGGACTGACTGGCGAGACTTGGGTCAGCGAGAGAGATTGGGCGGGATATTTAAAACGTCAAGTGGAGATGGAAAAGAAACGTATATTATTCAAAAGCACTGGTCAGAACCATTCTGGCACATGGCACCACCATTTGCCGTGGCAATAGGGTGTGCCATGCATGGCACTTCCATGGCGCGACCAACCCATCCCCTAGAAAATATCAGCCAATAGCCGCCGACGTGGCATGGCATGGCCCAGATGGCGCACGATTAGAACCCGGCCTTAGATGTGCGCGAGGATGACCGATATTTGAGGAACATCTATGGAGCTCGAGGCTAGGGAGCTCGAGGTACCCAAAATTAGAAAAGGGTACATCGAAATAGGCTGAACCAAAAAAGGAAATAGGAAATACAGTACGTACGTCCGATTACGTGTACCCCACATCGCATAGACAACAGCGAAGCCAATAGTCTCCAGCCGCCGTTGCTGCCATTCTCAAGATGGCTGCGACGACGAAGAAGGCTACTTCTAAGAAGGCCAGCACTGCAGGTCGATGCTGCCACACATGCAAAAAAGTATTCGTTACAAAATACTCTAAGCAACGTCACGAAGCTAAACAAAATGGCTGCAGCAAGCGCGCTGTAGCCGAACTTGCATCGGAGAAGAATGCGAGACGTAAGGTTCAGAGGCGTAAGGTTCAAAACAAAACTTACTATCTATGACGCAAGTGGGGCCTTGCTAACTACTAAGTATTAATAAGGAATACCGCTGCAGTAACTGCGTCAACGTACATGCGGGACTATTTTTAGGTCACAGATAACTCATACCTTTTTTAGTTTTCCAATTTTGAATTTTGGTTTCCTTTCTCCTATTTCCTATTTCCTCCGTTCAGTAAAATAAGGGACATTTGGACAAAAATAGTGATAGCGCATCCAATAGGCGTCGGATTTGATCGTCCGATAGCCCAATCAGTAGCGCCCAACAAGAGCATTTGGGCGATACATTGTTTTGCTCGAGGGCTTCAGCGGTTTACACATGGCAGCCCAGCAAACTTTTCGACTCAGCTACTCACTTTCATTGGAACCTGCTACGCCTACACGACAGCGATGACGCCGCCCAAACCATGGGCAAGAAGAGCATATGTGACAGTACATGACGATCCATTTTGTTGCAGCTGCTGAAGGTTAGTAGGGATGGAGAACGGCCCTACGGCGCGAAGGCATCTTTTGCTCCATGTTCAGCGTAGACAGCCACGCTGTGGAGCGACCTCATGCTCAACCTTGTCCATATTGACACGAAATAGTTAACCACGACTTGCGAAACGCCGATACTTTATACTACCCGACAAAAGGCCCCCCAGAACGACATCTCCAGAGTGCCCGACACATCCAGAAGTCCATGTCTCCTCGCAGACGTCCCACGACCCATGTATAAATTATACCAATTAATTACCTCTTTGATTTTATACATTATTAAAATGTATATTTAGGTGGAATCCACAGAAGAAGACTAAGCTCGACGGTAAGATTGACTTGTGGTCATTTTCAGAGGAGTACGTACTGCAGCCCAAGAGCAAGAGTTGCGCTGCAAAGGAAAATTTAAACTGTCGTAAGGCAGGCCTCCAGTATATCTGGTGGTGGACTCATAAGAAGTCCTCAACGGTTCAAAACTTTTGAGATGTAATACCTGCTCAAACAGATCTCCAATCGTTTATCATCTTCATGTTCAGCTATCTGTTACATCTGACCATCATTCTAAAATGTCCCTAATTTTAGTGAAAGTATTTCCTATTTTTGTTCTGCCTATTTCGATGTACCATTTTCCAATTTTGGGTACCTCGAGCTTCTTAACCTCGACCTCCATAGATTTTCCCGTACCAGGTACTATTAATAGAGCTGTCGACGTCGAGTGTCGCGACGTCGATTCGACGTCTGCTTTCTGCACGTCCAGCAGTTACACTCGACGTCGTTTTACACCCTGCCGACACCCAGGTATCTAATTGGTCAATATAGAACTTTACTTTTCTTTGATTGGTTCAAGTGTTTTGATGCTCCACAACACGGTTTGTCTGAATTCGAAAGAGTGACAAATTGGCTCGCATCGGTGTAAAACAAACGTCGTTTGCGACCAAAGACGTCTGAGGTGTAAATCCAAAAATACACCGGACGTCGACAGCTCTACCCGGTACTCCACCTGTGGAAACCTACGCATGTTTGCTATTATTTAAAAGTACCAGCATATCACATGAATGAGGAAACGTTAAGAACACACGTTGAGATCTGAAAAACACACCATGTGCATCGCACACGAAAAAATCGCCAGTGCAGCTCGGCAGCAGCACCGGTGCATGCGAGACGCTCCGGTTTTACCCTAACCCGCCCTAACCCTTATCACGTTGCGTCGCGCGTCGAAGAATCTGGAGGTCTTCCCAAGGTGAGGTTTTCCGATGGTGGTGTTGGGGTGACATCCATTTGACACTCAAATCCGATACCATCAACTCAAACAAGTCCGTGCCGCGCACGCTCTTCCGCATCGCAGATACCACCGGAGGAGCTACACGCTGGTGACAAGATCGCGTATTATTCGATGGCGTTCGTGTGTGGTAATCCACAAGGATAATGGGAGGCCACAATTCTCAGCATTGATGCTGCCCCCGGCGCTCAAAAGGCGCTCGATCTGGACAACGGGGAGATCATCGCGCCGACACAGATGCTGAAGCGTCTCGTGGACCGCTTTGGGGGGCGAATTGCTGAGGGCCAGGCTCTGTGGCGTAAGATGAGGACGTTCACGTTGGTTGCTGGGAGCCACGACGCCCCGACGCGAGCCAGCGCGTTTAATCAGGCCGTACAGGGGGCCGTTCGGCAAGCATTTACACGCTGGTGACAAGATCGCGTATTATTCGATGGCGTTCGTGTGTGGTAATCCACAAGGATAATGGGAGGCCACAATTCTCAGCATTGATGCTGCCCCCGGCGCTCAAAAGGCGCTCGATCTGGACAACGGGGAGATCATCGCGCCGACACAGATGCTGAAGCGTCTCGTGGACCGCTTTGGGGGGCGAATTGCTGAGGGCCAGGCTCTGTGGCGTAAGATGAGGACGTTCACGTTGGTTGCTGGGAGCCACGACGCCCCGACGCGAGCCAGCGCGTTTAATCAGGCCGTACAGGGGGCCGTTCGGCAAGCATTTGCTGCAGTTAACCGCTCTGAGTCTGTAACACGCGAGGAAATTGACGAGGACCTGGAATGCAAGCCTCGGAGTAGTTCTTTGAAGGCTGCGTCTACAGTAGATGATGGTTTGGAGTCCAGCGCCGCCAAAGCGGTCGAAATGGCACCGCTGCCAGATTCCGCACGCACTACAAGTCGTCAACAATATTATCTACTAGAGGATGACCAGGTTTTCGACGC
>JAIKVB010001578.1:0-12039 GCA_024679045.1 Phytophthora brassicae
CACAGCTACACGTAATCGACCGGAATCATGCGTGGCCGCCGCAAATAGACGGAGCACGGGCGCGCCAGTCTCGCCTGGTCTGCGCTGCGCTTGCGGCTCTCCACTTCCTCTTCATCTTCGGTCTCCTCCTCCTCGTCCCAACTAGTCGTCGAGCGGCGACGTGAGCCCAGAATGATGTTGGTCTCCCGCGCGTGACGCGTGATGATGCCATCCGGGATCCCGGCGGCCTGCAGTAAGCGAATACGCTGGTTAGGCGAGAAACGATGAACACCCTCAACGCATTCAGCCATTTCGCCCACTTTGGTCGTCCATGTGAACTCGGGTGTCTGCGAGAGGCCGATGGACGGGCCGCCCTTGGTGGACACGGCGCTGCCGCCCAGTCCGACGCCGAACTCGTGCACAGTGATGGTGGACCACCTTACGCTCTTTTTCAAGGCGGTGGCTGGCGAGTTGTTGTTGTTTGTAGCGCAGTTGACGTCCTTTTCTTCAATCGTGGAAGACTCAGGCTCTTTAGCCATGAAGTGGTCAGTGGAGGTTGGAACTTTGAGAAGATGGTCATCCGCTTCTGCTGCAATGTGCACTGATCGTGGAAGACTCAGGCTCTTTAGCCATGAAGTGGTCAGTGGAGGTTGGAACTTTGAGAAGATGGTCATCCGCTTCTGCTGCAATGTGCACTGGCGTCTGCTGTGGGTGGAGACTGCCGCCTTGTGGCGCGCGGCTTGAAGGATTCATTGCTGGCGGCGAGTGTTTGCTGCTGCTGCTGTGGGTGACTTGAACTGGATGGCAGAATGAGCGAGGCGACTGTCGTTTGAGGTTGTGGAGATGTGGACCAGGCTCCACGAAAGGCTCTCTCACTTCTTTGGGGGTGTGCGTCCGCTACTCGTCCGCTCGTCCGCCTGAGTCACGAGGTTTTAGCGGACGATGGGCGGGGTTTTACTCGAAGCGGCGTGTCCGCAACAGCTGGAGTGGACGTCACGATGGACGAATTTCAGTGATTAGCGGTCAGTGCCGCTAGTCAAAGCTGGGACCACCGACTACGACTGTCGCAGAGACGTCGCGAACGCCAAGAAGAGCAGAATTCACATATGCCAGCCAACGAAACTCGTTCGCCTCGCATGGCTCCAACAACCAGAAGACCTCCCCCCAGTCGGCTGGGGACAGCAGCCAGCACAAGGTCAAAGATTGTATCGACACCGGTATTGTGGCTCGGCGATGTTCGTCGCCCTCCTATCCTCGATATGTAACTGTTTCAAGCTGCATAGACACTTGTAGAAATAGATACTGGCGATGGCTACAGAAAACGCAGTGCAATGACGCACCGGCGATGTAACAACAAGTTGCAGTCCATTTAGCGACTCCCACAGAGCTGCTGGTGGCCACAGAGGCCTATTCTTACCGGATCGCTTTGGCTTGGAGACGGACGTCCGTGCTTCGCTGCTCAACGTTAAGCGAACAAGCCACATTTTTCCTCGCACATCATTTCTCGCAGGTAGGTCCACTCAGTGGATCGAACGCGACCCCCAACCCCTCCGCATCATATTAAGTCTACGCGACTTTTGTCGAAGTGAGACGAGGAGTGAAGGTCTCAGTTTTCCGCTCCGTATAGAAGCCCGTCATTCCGCTTTTTGCGCACCAAGACCGACCCCAGTGCTACCTGTACACGCCGCGCGTGGTGATCGCCACTTAAGCGCACCATACATAAAGCTAGTAATAAGATACTGTCATTGAAGACAAACGACGTGGACGCTCCATCAAGCTCCCTCTTTACTGCAAATTAGGTGACAGCGTACGTTCCTTTTCAGTAGAAGTACTAAATGAACCACTACTGTATGACCTACTAACCGCTGTAAGTCAAGTTGTCCTTGTAGCTCTGGAAAGCTCCTCGGATAAACTGCAATTGCTCGGCTAGTTGTTCCTCTTCATTCTGCGTCCCTGAGGAGCTTCGCATCGGTGCAATTTTTAGCGGAGAAGAGTCTTGTACTGGAGATCTGCATGTCGGTGTACAATCTTTCCTCTTTCTATGCCTACTTGGTAGATCTTTTCTACTAATGGTTGAAATGTACTCTTCCACTATACCAGGAAACAACTGAAGGAGACGCAAAACGTCACCATTCTGAACTTCAGTATCCAAGAGATTCACGAGATCTTGAAGACTGCAATCAGTTGCTGCAATTGGTCGCAAGAGAGACGAATAATGCTGAATCAACGCCAGAAATCGACTCAAAAACGTCGACTTCTGCTCCTCAAGCGTCTCAATACTACCACTTTGCTCTCGTTTGCAGCTTTCCAGTTGCGCAATTTGCACACTGAGCTGTAGAATGGCAATGGTTACTCGCTACACATGTTGAAGATTGATGGAAATGATCACTTACCTGCTGATTGCACTCGTTCTGCTGTTCAGCAAATGTTGCAGCGTTTTCAAGCGCAGTTTCCAGTTCTTCGTTGTATTTTTGCTGCTCTTTCATCGCCTCCTGCTTCTCTTCCAGTTGTTGGGAATTCCTCGCGGTGGTTGCAACGAGTGTATTTTCGCTGCTCTTTCATCGCCTCCTGCTTCTCTTCCAGTTGTTGGGAATTCCTCGCGGTGGTTGCAACTTGAACTGAGTACACGTTCTCCATTGCTGCTAATCTGTCATTCTCAGCTGATAAAGTTTGGATCATTAATTGCTTTGCGTTTAAAGCTTTTTCTTGGTCCGCAACGTGTTCTTCAAGTTCATGAAACGATTCGCACTCGGCTTTGGCATGACGAAGTTTGTCATCAAGAGTTTCTACCTGCATAAGTTCTTCAAGAGCATGAAACGATTCGCACTCGGCTTTGGCATGACGAAGTTTGTCATCAAGAGTTTCTACCTGCATCAGATACGCTTCAACCTCAAAAGAGCGCTACAAACAGCAAGAGTTAGTGAAAGGTACACTCCATCACCTAAGATCTCATGTTCGCACCTCCATCAACTGCTCTCGATAGTCTCGAATTTCAACATGGCGTTTTGTCATCTCGTCCTGACACATTTGTGCAGTGGAATCGAGCAATGAACAAGCTTCCAAAAGGTTGGTGCGTTCTCTTGTCCATGAAGAAAGAGCGCGACTGATCTCGATTTGCACTCGCTCACTAATTGCACTCATTCGAGTTATAATCTCAGGAAACGAAGGGCATACTGAAGTGTCAATAGTTAGTGTGTTTAGCGCCAAACAACATGTTTGTAGCTCTTGCAGCACAAAGTGGTCCAGTAAGAATGCATTTTCATCTGCATCATTGTCATTGTCCGGTATTTGCAGTCGTTCAGAGATCTCCACGGGTTTATTCAGCATCATGATCAATGCTGTCGATAGCGCTGCCTCTAATTCCGCTATTCCCCCCTCCACGTGATGGCATTTTCGCTCTTTCGCTGCGATTTCTTCTTGTTGCTCGCTATTCTCTTGGATTTGTGTTTCTAAACTTGTTTGCACTTCCACAAGCGTATTCTCCAATATCTTCTTCTCTGTAAGCAAATCTGCGCTGTGAGTCTGCAATTCCTGGATCTGAGACTCTGCCGCATTGATTTCCGCCTGCAACGCTGCAACTATTTCATCAGTCGATCGTGCGGTGTCCACCATTTGCTTCTGGACTAAACTTTCCTGGTCTTTATACGTTTGTAATTCCACTTCAAGTCGCTCCACTTTGTCGCGCGCTTTCTTGGCTTTCCCCACATATTTATCCACTGATCCTAGTAATTCTTCTTGCAGAACATTCAGTTCGTCAAGGTGCGACTGTTTTTTAGCGCAATCCACTTGCAAACTCTCCTTCTGTTGCTTTGCTTCCTCATACTTTGTTAAAATTGTATCTAGTTTTTCTTGGAGTGAGTTGAAATTCCGTGCAGCATCCTCAAGCTTCGATTCCATGAGGTTTTGCGTGTTCGTAGCTGCTGCTAAACGGTTTTGCTGAGCTTCTTCCGCACGTTTTGCACTTGTTGCAACACCTTCCAGGTGTAGTAGGTGATTTTCTCGTTGCTGCAATTGTTTTACTACAGTTTCCAGCTGAATATGTAGCTGAGATTGCTGTTCTTGAAAGCTCCGAGTCATTTCTTCTTGTTCTTTTTTAGCGTTGAGAAGAAGATCTTTAGTTGTGAGATGTTCTTGTGTTTCCCTTTCAAGTTGCTTCTGGATTGATGACAGTAACACACTTTTCTGCTCAACGTCTTTCTCCTGCTCGTAAATTGTATGACGAAGCTCAGCGAGTACAACAAGAAGTTCTTCATGTCCAGTGACTTCAAAGTCCGTCGCTTTTAGATGAATTGCTTCTTCAAGAACGCGGATATAAGCTCGTTGTTCGTTGAAAAGAGTCTCTAAATCACTTGAAGTATCAGAATCGTCTCCTTGGTTTAAACCTTCAGTTGACGGTACAGATTTCCCCATCCGATCATTCTGAAACACTTGCAGCTCCACTAACGCCTTTTCAATGCGTTTCGCCGCCAGTTCGTACTTCTTTTTCTCCTTTTCAGCTTCTTTCACCTTATTTTCAAGCTCTCCTCGCTTTTGATGAAGGGATTTCCCAGTACACGGCGTTCCGATCATCATTTGAGTCGAACGTTTCTGTTGGTTTAACGCTGTCGTTCGCGAACTTTTCGGTGTCTTCAAGCTGCCGTCCATTGATTTCCTTCGCTGCGTACGAAGTTGCTCCAGTTGCAGTTTTTGGTCCTTTATCTGTTGTTTGTAGCCATCAAGTTGCACGTTTTGCTTCTCTAGTTCTTCATACACATGTGTCAACTCCATTGCCTGCTGACGGAGTTTCTTGGACAAAGTATCAATAGGATGAACACTCGGAGTAGGTTTCTCCGAGCTTTGGTTGCTCAGTTGGTCATCACTGATAGATTTCACTGCTTGAATCTGTGGACTGAGAACCTTAGACTTCATGGCCCCTACCGTCCTCAAAACGGGTCGAGTCGCTGGACGTCGAGAGTTTAAATGACGAGGAGGAGGAGGTGGAGGAGGTGATAAAGCTTGATTTCCTGCTTCACTTCGCTCTCTAGAAGTTACGAACGTGAAGTCGTATTTTTCACTTGAGAATTCTTCGTCTTCTGGTCGAAAGTGTTCTAATGGACTGTCAGTCGGGAACGTTGGAGTACTTGGAGGTCGCAACATTTGCGCACTGAAAGCTCCTTGAGGTGGCATTGGAGTGCGAATCACTTGCTTCCGCCCCTTCGTCTCCATCCCTTTTGTCGACTTTGCGTCTCCAATTGATTTGGGTAGAGAAGGTTGTCGTAGCATTTGAGCTTTCTCCATTTGTGCGTTCGTTTCATCACCTACAGCACTTGAGAATTCGTTTCGGAGCGGACGTTTCGACTGTCATGATAGCGGATCTTGCGGTAGAGAAGGTTGTCGTAGCATTTGAGCTTTCTCCATTTGTGCGTTCGTTTCACCACCTACAGCACTTGAGAATTCGTTTCGGAGCGGACGTTTCGACTGTCATGATCTTGAATCCCTTGTAAAAGGTCGCTCAAATACTCTTTTAGTATGGAGGTACCAGAGCAACCATGGACAGCTACACAAGTTTGCGTAGTGGCAGCTACAGGTTTATCTTCTTCTCATCTCCAACCATTTATTCGCTTTCTTTACAACGATCCAAAGACACAGAGAAGGGGAGATGAAAGATCGCCAATTATCTTACTGGAAAGTCGAGATACAAATGACGAAATGGTTAGTAAACGACAACGAGAACGGAATGGGACATACACTGCCATTTGGTCAGCATCAACCTGTGTAGGGCAATCGAGAGAGGTATTTAATGTCCATACTGTAGTTGATTGGGTCGAATTGCAGCTCTGGAATCATTTTGACACCGGATTCGACGTCTTGCTGGGTAAAGCGTCTGTATCACTGCATCAGCTTCAAAAGAAATGTATGACAAGTGAATTGATATTGAAAGATGAAATGACGACTGGTGCCTTGTGGTTCCCACTACAAATTTCCGAGATGAATGGGTTATCGTCACAATTGAGTCTTCAAGTCGAATGTGTCTTTACAGCAGACCCAAAAGTGCTTCGTATTCGTAAAGACATTCGACAACATCGAAAGTGGAAACCACGTGGACTTTCATCTCATGAGCAGGGGGAAAACAACGAAAACAACTTGACCAGCATCCCCGATCCAGCGTTCGCCATCACACAACCTTTTCTATCTGTGGAATGGTCACTAGTTGCATCTACCAGCATTCGAAAGCTCTTTTTCCATGTACGTAGCTTCAATCTTTGCCTCACGAGTCATTCGGCACTTAACATCCCTTGTTTTGTTTACTCACAGTCGGAAGTGGAACGTCTTGCTGATTTTCGCGAGTTGGTCTTGTACGGTGACCTTGAACGGGAGTTGGACGAGGATGAAAGTCTTCAGATCCACGAAGACCATCTTACCGCTTTCAAAACGTGCCAGTTTTCTGCACAATATCTCGACCACTGCGTCGAGAGTTTGTTCCAACGTCTCGAAAGTTACAGCGATGATTCTCATGTCTTGCACAATACGCGACTGCAACTGGCAACAAGAAACAAATCCCTGGTACGTTCTGTAGTCTCTTCACGTTGCTATGAATCTCCCTTGACGTCGATCCTCTTTTCAGAAAAAACAACGACGGCGTCTACAAAAAGAAAATGACGACTTGGATCTGCTCATTTCAACATACAAAAGCGTGTTAGAGAAGAATGGCGAGACAAAAGTTCCTAAAGATCAGCTCAAGTCACCAGCTTCGCCATCTCGAGTGGATTCTACCTTTTCTTTCACTTCCGATCCAGTTTTAGGAAGTCCGCCATGTTCACCAACATCATCACTTACGTCCAAGAAACCTGTTTTCCTAAAAACATGGGAAGAACGAGAACATGAACGAAGATTAGAGAAAGAAGTTACCAAGATTCAACGCATTGAAGAGGAGAAACAACGTCACCTTCAACGGGTACTGGAGCGACAGCAACGAGAAGACTACGAGGCATTCATCTTGAAATGTACTGAGAACCGGAAGCAGCGAGCAGTACAGCGCATTCAGTCGTTCTTCCGTGATATTAGAAGCTTTCAGCTCATCCAACGAAATGCAGTGGAAAATCGTGCCGCGACACTTGTCCAAGCTGTTTGGAAACGATTTGTGCATGTAAAAAAATATCCAAATCGACTCGAAAGACGACGAGAAATGATCGAGACGCAGCTGATGGTGCAGAGTGAAACAGAGTTGCACCAATGGATGGAGCAACAGAGAGAAGAAGTTATGACACGTGTCATGTCCCCTCCTGAGTCCATTCGAAGTACCGATCCAGAAGATATCGGCTATAGTGCTCTCTCTCCATCCAAAGAGGTCGTTGATGCACTTGTAGCAACATGGCGAAAATTGCACCGAGTTTTTGTTCTTGCTCACAAAACCAAGGGGACGGAGTATAAAGCACTCTTCTCGGAACTTGACCTTCGCAAAGATGACGTCCTCGATCGCGCAGAGTTGAGACTTGGGGCTAGGAGCTTCGGCGTGCGACTCGACCGCAAAATCACTCGCGCGTACGTAACCAAACAGTTGTATCCAGAGCAGCTCAAACTAACCTCTTTTACTCGTACTCGTAAAGGTTAATCACCTTAATCCGCACAAAGTGTGGGGCTCCATCGAAACCGCTTCTGGTGACGTTCGAGCAGTTCATACAAGGCTTTGAATTGATGGACATTGAGGAAGAATCAAAAGATACCAAGCAGCAATCTCCTGACACTCATCTTGATGGCGCTGGCGATAATTGCGGCAAAGAAAACGATCGTGTTGATATTGTTGATGACAGGATAGCTGATCAAAATCCGAATCTGCAACAAGGCCAAGCAAATGAGGAGGAAACGTTAGTCATGGCTGTACGAGGATTTAGAGCTGCAATTTACCTATCAGCTTCGGTATTTCTGAAGACTCTGGGCAAGTCGACGACTGACTATCGTGCGTTTCGAGATGCTCTCGCCCACATCTTTCATAAGTTCGACACAGATAGTAACGGGCAACTGGATGTGGACGAGCTGGTTGCGTGCATGTTGTCGTTCGATCTTCGGCTCAGCAACGACAACATTTCACTGCTTCGGGAATTATTCATCGGGGACCGTGAAAATGGTACTGTGGGTGTGGCAGAATTCATTTCGTTTGTACTTGCACACTCATCTTCAGTTTCTGATGAAGACGAGCTTGGTCTATTGGGCTACCGCATCAGAGAAGCGATATTGACTCGTGTACGCCAAGCACAGGACCAGATTGAGAGCATCGAAGACGCTGTACGCTTCGTATTTGGAGCTGCTTACAAACGCAAACGTCAACAACAATGCTCGATTCAGGATTTCATGCACGTCATTGAGCGACTCCAGCTCGGTGTGACTCGGGCTCAAATTGCTCGTCTTGTTGTTCGATTAGATCGTGATGGAGATCGCTCGATCTCGTTTGAAGAGTTGTTGGTTTGGTTGCGAATACGCTCCAACATATCATCAGATGGTGAACTGTCTGAAAGTCCCGGTCGTACGACTGCACTTCAGCTAGCAACGAAAAAGGCCAAATCACTTCGAATTCTGCTGGATAAACTGGCGTCTGGCTTGTCCACAGCACTGGTAGCTCCTGACAGCAAGAAGACGAGCCTCACAGCTTTGTTTCGACAAATTGATGGGGATGGCAGTGGCAAAATCAACCATGAAGAGCTGCAAACGTTCCTCGAAAAACAGAATCTGTCTTCTATCGTTGGAGAGGAGGTACTTGGTCAGTTGTGTGGTCTTGATACTTTGCCGCAACATTCATCTGCCTCAGTCGCACACGAAATGATGAAATGTCTTGACTTAAACGCCAATGGCGTTGCCACTCTCAGAGAATGGTTAACATTTGCTCAGCATGATACCGATAACACCGACGATGAAGACCCCGTCGTGATTGAAGCAATGCGTACAGCTCTAAAGGGCTCAGAAGAGAATAACCTCGAGCGTGTGATGCAATGGTTTAGAGAGCTCCCAGGAGCTATGCGAACTACCACAGGAGAACCGACTCACACCAAGATACGAGTGGCAGAGTTCAAAAGCGCACTACGCACCAAATTAGGAGGTGCACATTTAGTATCCTTGCGAGCAATTGATCGGGTTGTGGAGAGTCTGCATCGAGACAACAGCGGGTGGATTACAACCAGCGAGCTCTGTGCGTGGACATTCCCACCCCGAGATCTGGAAGAAATTCTTCGTCTTGTCATAAAGAGCTGGCAGCGTGAACAGCAACAGAAGAGAACACATGCAGATCTCGCCGGTAACTTGTATCAACGCTTCGACGGAGATGGAAACGGTAGTCTCGCTCTGCGAGAACTTCTCCATGGGTTTGCTTCATTCGGTGTCATCTTGACTGAATACGAGGTGCGAGTGCTGCTGATTGCTTTCGACTTGGACGGAGACGGTTGCTGGAGCAAATCCGAGTTCATCGCATTCGTTGGCAAATTATTTCCAGTAAAACCAGTTGTCGACGAGCCTGACAACAGCCCAGGTATGGCTCCAGCATTGTCTACAGTAGCAGAAGTAAAAAATACGTCAGCACAACCATCTCCCAACGCGTATAGCGATAGTGACCTACTACTCCAGTCGGGATCATCGAATGCAATATCGTCACCAGCGTATTCAGACGAAGAAGAAGCTGTTGGCGTGCGCCCTGTGGTGTATAGCGAAGACTTCGAGGACCAGTTTGGCAGAGATGTACAGGCACTGGCAGCTTGCGCAGGGTTGAGTGAGTAGCTGACGTTATCTATTACTACGTAGTAGAAGCCTCGTGGTCTCCTCCTGTAGCGCATCCCTCGCAGCAGACTCCGTCCTCGCCTTGTGTATCACAGTATGATGCTCGCACCCTCGTACCACGTGAATATACGCATAACATATAACGGTTGGCAGCCCGAGCAGTAGAAGAACAGTGTTATAATCTCCATCGAAGTACATCTGCGTCCAGGGGTTAATCACGTAGTTCAGCAACCCAAAGGAAAAAGATACTGTGGCAAGAAATGCTTGGAGTGTGCCGTAGAGCTCAGCAGGAAAGCACATGACTAAAGTGAAGTCATAAACAAATATTAGTGACACCATATAGGTAAAATAGTTTAGAATAGTCTTACTAATATAGGCGAATTGTAGAGCGTATAGGCACGTCTGCGCCATCGCGTAAACGAAGAACATGACAAGTTGGACATGAAGCGAAGGCACCATTAGAAGCACAATAAAAAGTTGCACGAGAGCGATACAGGCCACGAATATCACTTTGAATCCATAGTGGTCAATAATGTAGCCGACGACAGGAGAATAACCAAAAGTCCCGTTCACGAGAATTGGATACAAAACATCCGTGAAAAGAGAAGCGGAGTTGGTGTCGTCACCCGCAAGTTTCACCAATAAACTCGGGATCGCACCACCAGCAAACGCGAAGATTAACGAGACCCATCCAAATAGGAGGGCAAAGAACCACAAATCTTGTCGCTTCAGTTCTTCTCGCATTCCGTCTAGTAGACCGATTGGCGGCTGGAATCAAGTACAAAATCAATAGGATTAGACAACTAAAACCCATGCAAGACAAATACATCAGAAGCCTCACATTGATCCGAGGTTTCTCAAATCGGCAGAGAGGAATAGCGAGATAGTCGCGCGGCTTTGTGATGTTGTTTGTTGGAAACAACAGGACGCAGACGAACGCGCAGACGCTCACCATGATGCTGTCGAAACGGAACTCATAGACTTAGGTCCAAACCTTGCCACTTAAGTACTATATAGGCAAGGACCTTACCCGTAGGTTCGGAAGAAGACCAACCGTGTGATGCTGTGGACTCCCAACAGCATATAAACGTACCCCGAACAATTAAACAGACTAGATAGCGTGCTGCACACAACTCCTTGGACTTCGAATAGCTGGAGGATCTGGAACGCCGCCAAGTACGCACCAGTTCCTCCCGCACCGACTAGCGAATAGCCTACAATGATCCAAGCCCCCGTCCCCGTGTGGGAGTCACCGAATGATAATGCGAAGTTTCCCAACGCAGACAGCATCAGTCCCAGCAAAATGGTCGTTCGTGGCCCCACTAAATCCAAAAAGACGCCGAAAAAAGCGTTGGCTGCACTGAGACACAGGAAACCCGTCGAGAAGACGAACTGCAGTCGAACTTCCTGTGCAGGGCACAGAACGCCACCGGCAGCTTCTTGTCGTTCCTCTGGCGTGCAAAGCTCTGCCCACTGCTTTTCTCTCACGAGCATCGAGTACACGGGTCCAAATCTGTTCACAAGTCGATGAGTTATAATCAACCACTACAGTAAATAACTAACTAAAACAGCAATTTCTACCCCAAGATGAGCCCCCCGGACGTGAAGAGCACGAGGAAAGCAGAAAGTAGAAACATGACCTCCTTACTCAGCTGCCATCTGCTTTGCAACTTCTCTTCTTCTTCCAGTTCTTCATACGTCAGCAGCTCTTGATCTTCCAGTGTCACGACGGTCTTCACTTCCTCTGTAGCTTCAACTTCCGAGTCCTCCTGCAGCGATTCCCTGGCGTCCAGCCTCTTGCCTAAAACTGAGGTGTTTTTCTCTTTTATAATGCCGTCGAACAAGCTATGTGCGTCCATATACGCTACTAAAAGCGACAGGTCACTTGTGCTCTCCTGCAGTTTTCCATGGGGGTTATTGCGCACGCTATGGTGCGTCACGGGGACAGCGTCGATGGAGCTGCGTCGACGCAGCTCGGCAGTGGACGCGCGGCGTGTACGAGGTCCCTTGAGCTCCCATAGCCCACGGTCCTGCAACATCTGCAGTGCGATGTAGCGCTGGGTCGGCATTGGTGCGTAAAATGCGGAATGATAGGCCCTCTATTCGGAGCGGAAACGTTGGACCTTCACTCCTGGTCTCACTTCTAGCAGTCGTATAACTTAATATAGTGATTATTACGTCTACAGTAGAAACACATACCGGCTTCCTCCGCTTATAGGAGACAACGTCATATAAGAGCGACCAATCATATCTCTTCATTTTGACCCCTCTTCAACCTCCGCTTATAGGAGACAGTTGCTATCTTATCGATACATTTTG
>JAIKVB010001579.1:0-12035 GCA_024679045.1 Phytophthora brassicae
GCCAGCGCTGGTGGTGATGAAGTTGGCACTGCAGAAGAGAAGGAGCGAGAGCCCGCCAGCGCTAATGGTGATGAAGTTGGCGCTGCAGAAGGAGCCAGTGATGCTGATGCTTCGTAGGAACATTGCAGACGATCAGCCTGACCGCGCTGGTGGTGATGAAGCGGGCGCTGCAGAAGAGAAGGAGCGAGAGCACGCCAGCGCTGGTGGTGATGAAGTTGGCACTGCAGAAGAGAAGGAGCGAGAGCCCGCCAGCGCTAGTGGTGATGAAGTTGGCGCTGCAGAAGAGAAGGAGGGAGAGCCCGCCCGCGCTGGTGGTGGCGATGAAGTTGGCGCTGCAGAAGGAGCCAGTGATGCTGATGCTTCGTAGGAACAGAAGCAGGGTAGTTACATGAGTAATCGATCAGCATTGCTTGCATTTCATGTTTTTTGCATGTCAGGCGCACTACACAAATACACATTTGCAGTCGTTTTGCACGCGTTCAGCAACGAAAAAGAGTCACCCCCGATAAAAGGGCCAACTCGATATCCCCGATATCAAGCGTAGAGCCCATAAACTTTATGAATGACGCTGGATAAGCAGCGTGTAATCGGTTCACTCGGATGGCTTTGCACCGACGTCCGGATAATGTTCCTTTTTTGGCTCATACTAATTTTAAGTGTTGTCTTTTTCTAACATGCTTCATATCAAGCATGTGGAAAATAGTCCGCAGCTCCTCCCGTGCATCTCCGATTTGCCTCCGTACCGGGAGGGTTAAGTATACTGGTTAACCAAGCCGATGCCCAGGTCTAGCAAAACATGTACTTAAATCTTAAGAGTTGAATAATACGACGTATTTCGTTGTGTTAGGTCCAAGGGTTCACGGGAGCTACTATTTGTAGCTCTTATGAAAGTGCCTGCTCCGATCAATAGTTCCGAATTAACCTGCCAATCAGGGCTTGAGATTTCTATTACGAAGGTTTAGTTACCGTAATTCGCTATGTTTTACCTATCCCTCCTCATTAAAAGATCGCTTTTCAGATCCGATGTAGCCAAAAGGGGTGAAAAGCGCAATAATTCTTCTAATACTTCGAAGTAATACCGAGTGAAAGAATCTTTTAAAGCTTAGAAGATAACGAGAAGGTGAAGAAGTACCATCACCATCTTGCAGAATTCTTAGGTTTATTATACGGTACACCAAAAATCGGACTTTTTCCAAATGATGGTACTATTTCACAAATCGTTTCAAATGAAGATGCCGGTACCAAATACTGGCACTCTGACTAGTAATAATGCTGACACCATGACTAATGTTGATACTTTGACTGTAATGCGGTCATGTCTTTTTAGATTGTAAACCTTCAAAAATCAAGTTCCTTCACAGACCCTCTTGATTAACAGACCAAGTAGACAACGTTGGTTCAAATGAATGGAGGTATGATTAGTGGCTTTCAAGATACAGTCGAAGAAGTCATGGTTCAAGATGCACAAGGACGTTCGATATCACTGCGTCTTATGATGATCTTCGAATCCCATCCTGATACAAGTGCCCATATTTAAGATTTTGCGCTGGCGCGGGGAATAAGGGCGGTGCAATAAGTAAAGGACGCCACCAAAGGAGGCTCCAAGTGATTCTACCGGCATTATTACTAGTCAGAGTACCAGTATCTTCATTTGAAACCATTAATAAAATAGTACCATCATTTGGAAAAAGCTCACCTTAACACCGGTATGTGAATCCATAATGTATCCATTCTGTTCCCGTCTCATGACGTCAGCAACTGATCGTCCTTTTTTTCGACCAATCGTAAGCCCCGCAAAAACAATACCGCCCTCAGTCGTCAATCCCCGCAATTGCGCAAAATGTCTGTCGTTGCTTCTTGGCTCGGTTGGGCTTTTGTGCTCAGTGTCTCGCTCCTCTTCTTCTCCATCTATCGAATTTTCACATTACAAAGTCTCATCACCATGTACGGAACAGCAGCAGATGCCACACTGGACGTGCAAATTAGCGCAATGGCTCTCGGTCTACTGGAAGACGTCATTTGCGCTACTTATCTTTGTATTGCGCTATGGCTCGTGGATCTTTGGTTACGCCGCCGCCGAATGCTTCATCTTCACCACCAATTTGCGCTACAAGACGCATGCGACACGCCAAGACAGCGCAATTTGCAGCGCGTCGTGACATTCGCAACGTCGTGGCTGCTTTTTGCGCTAATGGCGCTGCCCTTCGTGGCCGACCAGTTACTTGTGCGAATTCGCGATATGCGCTTTAGCTTTGATCTGGTGAAAATGGCCATCCATGAGGCCGACAACGCGGGAGCCGCTGAGATCTCGAGCGCCGAAATGACTCAAGGATACATTAGCGCAACTTTTGCAGTCCTTACAGCAACATTTGTAGCGACTATAAGAGCCACAAACGAGTGGACGGATCTGTCGCGCTGGAACCCCGATTTGTGCGATTTTTTGCACCAAAAAGTGCAAAACAATGAGCGCAATTTAGAAGACGGTACCGCCGAAACTACCGGTTTTTTGCGGTCTTTTGGCGACCGAGTGGAAAACGTGGAATTTGACCTGCAAAACAAACCGACACATTTGCACTGGTGCAAACAACGCGTGCAAATCTTGATGCTACTGACGATCCTCGTGCTGCTACCGATGCTCGTGTTAGCGCTAAGTCAAGTTTGCTCTGCTTTGGTGGCTTATGCAGCGCTAAATGCAACGCTGAATGAGTTTTTCATACACGCACTCTTCGTATCTTCACAAGGTTTTGTACCGCAAATTGCAGATGGATCCATTACATGTGCAACAACTTTCATCCACACTTCAACCGAAGATTTTGCGCTATTTGCAAATCACTCGCTATACCGACGAACTACCGGTTTTCATGGAGATTTGGCTTTTGATGTGAAAGTGGAGACCGAAAACCCACCCAACGTCATACTTCTCGTTGTGGAATCCTTTCGGTATCATGATTCCCACTATTTAGTAGGAGATGACGACCCTTCCAAGTTATTCCGAGGTAGCAATCTCACCATCACACCGCATTTTGATAAATGGGCGAGGAAAGGAGTCGCTTTTAGTAACATGTGGTCAAGTTGGCGGACCAGTCGGTCAGTGGAGAGTTTATTGTATGGCCAAGTACCTTACGATAGTGTGGCCAATTCTGGAATGTCAGGAGGCAAAAAAGAGTACAAAATGGACGGTTTACCGCAGTTTTTCAAAGCAAAAGGCTACGAACCTTTCTTTACTACTGGCTGTCGAACAGATTACGATGACTGGCGAACTTTTCTGTCCTCTCATGGCTTTGATAATGTCTGGGGACGAGATGAGATGATTAAATTAGCAGAAAGTGACTTGGGAATTAAACCTGACGAATGGTTTGGAGACGAACATCGAGAACTGTACTGGGGAGTACACGATGATGTGAGTTTTCAACTACTTGGAGATTTGATGGTGAATAAAACTATCGAACAGAATACCCGAGTTGCTAAAGGAGAGTTCAAGAAACCGGTTTTCCTCACACATTATACCATTTCCAGTCACGTCTCGTACGAAGAACGTCCGACTTGGTACGCGAAATCAGAGAAACCTGATTTTTCACCGCTTTACGACGGTCTGGAACACGCAAATAGCATCAAAAATTACGCTGAAATGCGGTATTTTACCGACATGGAACTGGGAAAATTCATGGACCGTATGTCGGAGGCTGGTGTTCTTAACGACACAATTGTAGTGATCGTAGGAGATCATGGCCAAGCTCCAGAAGCTGGTAATTACATCCCTGAAGCACGCGATGTATCTGTTCATCATGTAGCAGGTGCATTAATTGCTGAAGGACGATTGGGAGACGCTGTAGGATTGAAGATTGAAGACGCTACGGAACAGTATGATATCATGAACACTTTAGCAGATATTGTTGGTGTACCAGAGCAAGGATTCCTTCAAGATGGAGTGGGTCGTTCTCTGAAACGTCAGTCCAAATTTGGGGAACGCGTTGTATACAGTAACAATCCTAGTCGGAAGATGGCAATTGTACGAGGAACTGAACGATTACGTTACGATCGTGCAGCGAGATCTATTCTCCTTCATGACGCTAAAGCAGACCACGATATGCACTTGGATTTGTTCCCTACTCTCCCATTGGAAGAGCAAGACGAATGGCTTCAATGGCGTGATAATGGTCGCCAACTCTCTGCATATTATGCTCAACGATGGGATCAAAAGTGTTTGTTCGCTGCAACATGCTAAGTACGAGAAAGGTTAAGTGTAAAGGGTTATTCAGCTTCCAACAAGTTTCAGCAAGTGGCAGCAAGCAGACATTTCTCGTCCCATCGCTTCTTATAATACGCAGTCAGTTGCCGTCCTTTGTCGCGCCAATCTCGCCACAATTTCTTCTTTTCCGTTGAAAGTATTGGAAACAGATCGTACTTCATATCGTGATCAATGTATGCGTTATGAAGCAAGATGGAGCTGGTACTTCGGTCGTAACGTAGACGTTCATGACCACGAACTATGGAGTTTTTCACGTTTGGGTTGTTACTGTAGACTACACGCTCTCCAAACGAAATTTTACGCTTAAGTGAACGTCCAACGCCATCTTGAAAGAATCCGTCGGCTGGAACGCCTGTAATATCGGCCAATGTATTGAGCATATCATATTGCTCCACCGCATCTTCAATCTTTAGACCAATATATTTGCCAAGTCGCCCTTCCGCAATTATTGCACCAGCTACATGTGTACACGAAACATCTCGTTTTTCCGGCGTATTATTGCCGAATTCAGGAGCTTGGCCGTGGTCTCCGACAATAACAATAATTGTATTGTTGAGAATCCCATTAATTGCCATTCGAGCCATAAATTTCCCAAGCTCCATGTCGGTAAAATACCTCATTTCAAGGTAATTTTTAATATTCTCCGCGTATTTTTCGTCGTGGTATAAAGCTGAAAAGTCGGGTTTCTTGGAGTCCGCGTACCATTTCGGACGATCTTTGTAGGACGTATGACTGGAGATAGTATAGTGTGTCAGGAACAACGGCTGCTTGGCTTTCCCTGCTGCTATTTGTTCCTCTTGGTCTTTCGTCTTGTTGATCAGAAGATTCCCAAGGATTTCAAAGCTTAAATCGTCGTGTACCCCCCATTTAAACCTTCTTTTAGCAACTCCAAACCAGTCTTTTGGGTTAATCCCCAAATCACTTTCACCCAATTCCATCATTTTCTTTTCATCCCACAGATTATCAAAGCCATGAGATGGGAGAAATTTGTCCCAATCGTCGTAAAAAGTCCCAGTTCCAGTCGTGAAAAAGGTTTCGTACCCTTTTTTCTTGAATAATTGAGGCATCCCAGCAAGTTTCACGTCTTCTTTTCCACCCACAGAGTCCGTAGATTGTATAGAGTCGTATGGGACCTGAGCGAACAATAAACTCGCTAAGGAGCGACTAGTTTTCCAACTGGACCAGAGATTTGGGAACGCGACGCCGCGTTTTGCCCATTTGTCGAAATTGGGTACAATTGTACCATTCCAGCCCTTGAATAACCTGGAAGGATCCTCATTTCCTACCAAATAGTGCGAATCGTGGAATCGAAAGGACTCAATTGCAATAACCAGCACATTCGGTGGATCACTGTCGTTTATAGTCACGTTAAATGCCAAATCCCCTTGAAAACCACGAGTTTGTCGGTATAATGAATCACCAGCGAAGAGTGAATAGTTTTCAGTCTTATGGATGTACACGGACGCTCTTTCAATAGTTCCATCTGCAACAACCGGTAAAAAACCGTCTTTTGTGACTTTTAGTGCACTTACGAACAGCTCGTTGATAGTCGTGTCCATCGCCACATTAGCTATCAATGGGGACGAATTCTGACTAATTGTCAACACTGTCATAGGTAGGAGAATAACAGCCAAGAAGGCTACAATGAACTGCACTGTAACCACCAACCAGTCGACACTCTGGATCCAAAGCACCAATCGCTTACGTTTCATTACCTTGTCCACTGCCAGATCAGCTTGGGTGAGACTGCAACTCTGACGTTTGGGTGTCACCGTCACTGCGTATTGATCAGCATTACCATTCTCTAGTAATAAAGCCTTGTCATCTCTTAATTCAGTTGAATTAAGCTCCTCTTTGGGAGTCCATAGTTCGTCCTCCTTTTTAGTGCAACAAAATCTCCTCAATTGTGAAGTTATACTGTCTGTGGGACTCCAGCGCATGAGATCTGCCCACGATGTCCATGTGCGTACAGCAGCGAAGAAAATGGCGTATAGGAAGAGGATTGAACCAGTTACGTAAGCTTCGTTCAATTCGGTAGTGGAGATGGCTACACTGGAGACCATATCACTCTCTGCAATGGCTATTGACACGATCTCAAAGGTGAAACGCATGCTGCGCAATCGTACGAGTAAAATATCTGCAACAAACGGCGTCGCCATCGCAATGAAAAGCAGAAAAGAAGACACGAACGTCACGAAGCGACGAATCACTCGCTGTCGTTTCCAACGGAAGATTTGCACCGTCAGACTGTCAGAAGACGCTCCAAACACTCGATGCAGTACAAAATCAATGCACCAAAGCGCAATTACGAGGTAAGTCGCGCAAATTAAGTCTTGAAGCAATCCGAGACCCAAAGCAGCTACTGCAACACCAAGTGTTCGGTCATTTTCTGTCCCGAACATCGAAATTAACGCTGAGAGACCCACACAACGATTCACAAACAGGAAAAACAGTACTGCGCAGTAGACGAAGAGCCACCCAAGCCACAAATGGGACCAGAAGACACAGTTCTGCAACATTTGCAGTAGTTTATGAGGTTTGAACCACTTTCGAGTGGCAAACTTGTCCTCCATTTCCAGACGGTGAGTTGTTGATTCCATTGCGAGTGCCGGGAATTTGGCAAATTGGAGAATGCAAAACTTTAGATGCAGAAACAAAGAGAGAACGCAAGAAAAGAACTTGAAGGTTCTGGCGTCATACATGGCCGGGATTCTTTTTTTCTTAGAATATACCGCGAACTCATCCCTCAAATGGCTACATTTCTGAGACGGAGCATTCAGACCTCTCAAATTTTATGAGTCGGACTGTTACTGTAATACTTTGTAATGTACATGACAGCATATTCAAGACGACCTTCAGCAACATAATCGCACCTGCTACTTTAGTGGTATATTTTATGAGTCGGACTGTTACTGTAATACTTTGTATTGTACATGACAGCATATTCAAGACGACCTTCAGCAACATAATCGCACCTGCTACTTTAGTGGTAGTCGATATGGTTTTAGATACTACGTAGTACAAATTAGTATGTTTAGTGGTTAAAAGAAGTAGTCTCACGGTGTCGTCGGTCCTTCGCTTGCTCCATTTGATCAGCATCAAATCATCATGAACCCCCAATTTTTAAAGGGCACGTGTTACTGTACCCAACTCAAGTGGTCACATAATGTTTTTAAGCTTAAAGTTTGTATAAACTGCTCATCACGTCTCTTTTGCCCATCTTTCTTCAGGACCGATGTCATTTCCGTCTAATGGCTTTGCTTCGCAAAGGCAGTCGCTGCGCTCCTGCGATAAAAAGATTCTAATACCTGGCGAGTACAGTGCTCGGCTCGCTGGAAAGCTCGGTGCTGGGCCCGCCTACGCAAATACCTCGCGGCCCTGCTTCGCGGGCACCCCGCGCGGGTTTGCTGTGGCTACGCACGCTCGCAACCGCTCACCTCCGTTGGCCCTTTTATGTGTCTTTCACCCGCTCATTTCCAGTTGGGTACAGTAACCACTCTCTTTTTAAAGAGTTACAATTATCGTAGTCAATCAAACAATCATCGTGGAAAAGGTAGCGTACCCTTTACTTAAAGTAGCAGTGAAAAGATGTGGCAACCCAGAGTCTTAGTACTGCGCTGACCTCAGTCAAATCGGACATTGTCCCGTTATATTTGAACGCGAACAACAAACTATCCCTGGTTGTTCGCCAACTTGACCAGTAATTTCGAAGAGCAATTCTCTTTTCGATCAAAAAATCGGCGTGACAGTCATGTTGCAGCCTTTGAATTAATGTGGTGGGTTTTTAGTAGCAAGGTAGTGAGAATTGTCATAGCGGAAATGTTCAACTACAGGAACCATTTGGGTACACTAAATAACTTACCCGAATCGAAGTCAAAGTCTGGCAGTCAATTAAGCCATCGATTAGTATCAAGAGCCATCAATCAAGAACTAAAATGCTTCTTTCGTGCCATTCCTCGTTTTACCCTAAGTAGCACAGGACACCATGAACGAAGCACCGAAAATGCCGGTCCCAGCTTCTACGCGTTCTCCGGAAATGCCACTACACAGTGCTGTTCATCGTCTGGAAAACTTGAACATTCCCGTTGGCGACAACAAGGGCGACAACCAACCCAGCACCTGGCACCACGTTAACTGTCGTATTGAGGAGTTCATTATCGACATCCCTTCCGATTAAACAGTGACCTAACAAGTAACGTTAGCTTAACACCCCACTTTATAGGAGATAAAAGTTTTCCATTTACTGTGTCTTTAACTTCTTCTGGTCTAGCAATAAACTGTCCATGATACTAGCAGAGACGTAGTCTGCTCCTCCCTCCAGAGTCTCCACTCTAGGAGCAAACTTGCCCTGTTCGGCCAGTTTCAGCTCTGCCAGTGCCAAACTCGCCTCGGCACTGCGTCTCACACCGTCCTGCACCTCATACTGTGCTGTGGAAGCCAAATCCACACTGGATCGACCACTAGAAGCTGCTCGGAGGCTTGAGACAGGCGTCCCCAGTACAGTTGAAGCAGCAGCGGAATGGTTGATTGTGCTGCCCTTGGGAGCTTCTCCCGTGACACTTGAAGGCTGTAGAGGTCGTCGCATACTTCCGACGGTCGTAAGCTCCGAGCGGATCTCGTTGAGCTCTTCAATGCCGCGCTGGAACTCGCGTTGCAACTGTGAATTAAGTAGGTTTACAAAAAAGTTACGTTAACTCGTAATGTTTTATGGTAACTTGTAGGGATTTAAATACCTTAACCAGGTCATTGTCGCTGGTGGCGTCAAAGAACTCCTTCTTTGCGCGCAGGATGGCACCTACACTGCGACCGCTATAGAGTCCGATGAAGCGTCCAATCTTGGGCAACTCGCGGCGTCCTAGCAGGAAACTCGACGCCGTCACCGTCAAGAAGACTGTCCCCCAGTGAACCATAATAAAACCTCTGAATAAAATGACACAATGATGACTAGTGTGGTGGACACCAATTGCGCTCAAATGATGATATCACTTGAAGCTGTCCAAGTTGAAGACCACTTAGGAACTGGTCCCAATGGGCTGACACAATGATGACTAGTGTGGTGGACACCAATTGCGGTCAAATGATGATATCACTTGAAGCTGTCCAAGTTGAAGACCACTTAGGAACTGGTCCCAATGGGACTCCCATGCAGCTTTCTACCACTCACCCACTTCTACATTCGCGCCCTTCAGCTCACAGTTTAATATTTCTTCGTTGATCATGGGTGTTGCCGCAATCATCACGCAGGAGCACGTGGATATCGTAAAGCAGTACGTGACGCTGCGTCTTGAGAAGCGCACGAAGGAAATTTTGCAGCTTGTGAGCGACGACATTCAGTTCTATAGCCAGCGCGATGGCAGCTACAAGGGCAAAGAGCAGTTCCAAATTTACTTAGAGAAGACCAAGATCGAAGGCAAGTGGGAGCCGCCAGTCATTGAAGACGGAGCCGACGAGCACGTGGTTGTGCGTGGTGTAGTCAAGATCTTCTTCATCCCCATCTCGATCAAGTCCATCTTCTCTTTCGACAATCAAGGACGTATCTGCAACATCCACACCAGCAAGGCCTAAACAAGTCTCCGTTAAAAAGTGTCATCCTGTAGCCATGTTGTTTTAAAAAAAAAGCTTCGATAAAAGCAGTTTAATCAGCTATTTTTTTCATTTGTTTTCAGTATGTATCCTAACAGCAAATCTTGTTTGGGCATGTGCACCACACCATTTCGCACTTTGGCGCGCTTCCCTACATTTTCCTATTCAAAACAAGACAGACTCCGGAGCTCCAGCCTAACGAGCGGCCATGAGCTCCAAGCAGCAGGAGCTCTACGCCAAGCTGCATCTGGGCATGGATCACGTACTAGCGAAGCTTCTGCTGGACGCCCCGCCGCTGCCTTCAGCTCTCAAGCTACAAACAGAGACGCAGTCGCTTAAGACGACGTGGATGCAGGTTACAGAAGCGTATGAGAGACGCAAAGTGATGCTACAGCGCCGGAAAAACAAAGAAAAGGCCAAAAACAAGATTAAACGGCCTCAAGAGAAGAAGAAAGAGGCAGAGAAGAGTAAAAACAAGCCGAAAAGCAAGAACAACAGCTCGAGTGCAACTTCCGCCTCTTCACACAGTAAAATGAGCTCTCCAAGAGCTAAAACAGACAAGAAAATTGTTAAAAAAAGGTCCACGACCGCGTCACCGAGAACTCTCAAGCTGGAGACTGACAAGCTTACAGCTGATGTGAAGACAGAAGTGAAGCCAGATGCACACAGCGCATCTTTGCTAAAGAAGCTGCAGAAAATTCCCATGTGTGAGAACGTGACGTTTGGCTCGAACAAGTACAAGGCTCTTGTGAAGTGGATGGAGCTGGACAAGGGAAAGGACGAAGGAACAACACCAGAGCTGATGGAGTTACTGACGCAGTTAGAGATCGAAGATGAGTCGGAGAAAACGAACAAACCCAAGCTGAGTCGGAAACGCTCGTTGGATTCAGTGTCTTTGGATGCAACATTGAAGTCTGAGCAACGAAACAAGCGCAAACTGTTGGATCTGGAGAGTAGAAAGAGTGTGAGACAGCGCGTTCGACTTGCAGATGAAGATGAAATTGTATACGACTCTGGCGAGGAAGAGGAAGAGCCTGAGTATGACGGAGGGTACTCGGATTCAGATGAAGCTGAATTTATGCCTGAGTTGCACAATAGTCCGCCTCCTGAGAAATCCACGAAACGCAGAGGAAAGCTGTCGTCAAAGAGGCAGAAGCAGGAGCAGCATGTTACAGAGCCACCGGCTTCCATCGCTACTGCTTCGTATGCGAACTCAAGAGAGCAGTTTGCTGCAGTGGTGGCCAAGATCCGGGCAGAAGAAGTGGTGCCTGGTACTGAGAAGGATGAAACGACAGATACCAAGTACCTTTCATACGAGAAGAAGGACAAACCAGCTAAATCCACTAAACTGGGGCTTACTCCCAAGTCTGCGATTGTACTGGTGGATAGTGAAGAGGAAGAAGAAGAAGAAGAAGGGGCTTACTCCCAAGTCTGCGATTGTACTGGTGGATAGTGAAGAGGAAGAAGAAGAAGAAGACGAAGAGTCTAAGGAGGAGCAGGAAGATTCGTCCACGGACGATGATCATGACATGTTTGACTTGAACGAAGAAGACGTCTATGTTGTCGAAGCGATTCTCTGTGTCAAGGAAGGGCGAGCGCTACTGACGGCAGGCGGTCAACGTCCAAAAGAAGCCGATTTGTACTTGGTCAAATGGGATGGCTACAATGAACTCACGTGGGAGCCTGATGAGAATATCCCTAGACGACTGATTGAGATGTTCCGAGAGCGCGAACGTGCCAAGCGAGCGTGTCAGTATCAGATTGAGACTGCTTCGGAACGCCGAGAGGTAGTTAATGTGACGACGCAGGCGAAGGAGATTATTTACATGATCCAGTGGATCAACCAGGAGGTGCCAGTGTGGGAGTCACGCTCTACGCTTCCTGTCAAGACGCAAGTGTGGTTGGACAAGGTTCTTGGCGCTAATTCTACAGCCAAAAAACGAGTGAAAACAGTGAAACAGCATGTATACCATTAGGTGGCACAAAGTATGGCTTCAAAATGAAGTGAAAGCGACTTTTCAGTCGGTATGGAATTGCGCGTTTCTCCCCAGCTCTTATCAGCAGGTCGATTGCGGCTTTAGCACGCGTTTGATTAGGGTGCAACCCGTCCAACTCCTTTAAGAAGCGTGTGATAAGCAATACTGTCAATACCTGCTTATAAGTGCTACAGAATGGGTTACAAATAAGAAGTACAAATTGCAGA
>JAIKVB010001580.1:0-12032 GCA_024679045.1 Phytophthora brassicae
GGCGTCTGTCAAGGTTTAAAGCTACGCTTCCTCCTAGCAAAGGTGCGTGTGACCCCCGTCACACATACCGCCAAAAAGTAAGGTCTGTTCATTCGAAAGTGAAACTTAAATTCCTTTTCATTGATCCTGTTCAAATAGAAGTCAATTCGCGAAGGCGGTCGTTCGACACGATTCCGTGGAGCGATGTAGCGTTTGGCCTCCAGTACCAAATACAGCGATAATATATGCATGTCGTCTTCTTCGTCGCTTGAGTCATCGTCGTGTTCATTCATCACCAATCGATTCCGCCAAATAGCACGAACCCCCGCAAGTAAAGTCCGTTTGCGACTTTGCGTCGACATCAGATCTCTTCTTCTGTCGAAGATCTGGAAAAATCGCTTGAAACAAGCTCTTGGCTAGGTCGTCACAGTTCACCTCGTTTGATTGGCTAAAACAGTATGGTCTCATCTCTTGGAATGAGCTCTTGTATCCAAGTCTGTATTTGATTGGAAGAAACAAAAGCTGTAAGCTAAGATACGCTAAACAGCTAAAAGGGCACAAAATGCCCCTTAAAGAGCGTGTTTTCGTACCGTCTTTTGTATATGCTCTTAAAGGGCGAAAATTGTGTCCTAAGGGTTAATGTACCTCACTTCAAATTCAAATTCGAAATGGCACTCAAGTCGGTGAACTGATCAAGATTGTGTCTCTCATGAACCACCGCAATTACTCGGAAAATGTCCTGTACTCCCATGACTTCATGGTGTTGGAACTGGAAAGACCCAGCAAGTACCCTCCCGTGAAATTTGCTGCAGTTAACGATTCGGACTTCGTACCGGGCAAAATGGCCACGAGTACGGGGTGGGGGAGAACTGCAGAGAACGGGAACGCTTCGTACGAGTTGCTGACTGTGGATGTCCCGTTGGTGAGTGACGAGAAGTGTGCAGTCATACGCCACTGTGGATTCCAGTATGGTATGCGGAGGCGGACCTGCGAACAAAGACTCTTGTACAGGAGACTCTGGGGGTCCTCTGGTTGTCAAATCTTCGACAGGTGAGGATGTGCTGGTCGGCGTCGTGGGGTGGGCGCTTAACGATACGTGTGGATGTGAAGGCGATTACGGCGTCTACTCTCGGGTGTCAAGCGTCCGGGGATGGCTGGACGCAATCATAGACAGCACGTGTATGCCGTAGACTGCACCCACAGGAGTTTTGGTCTGGTTGTTAACGAATACAAACGCTATCATTTGTCAATTCCAACATCACTGCTGGTAGCTCAGCGTTTCTCCTCATCCTGATAGTCTTGGTAGTGATGATAGTGATGAGGATACTCGTACTAAAGTACTGACATCCCGTTCACCATTTGCTACGCTGGGTAATTGGTTTGTTGAACTGCTAACTTCCGGTTCTGTTCGAGATGAAACATTTCCAACTCGTTGTTGTGATAAAAAACTCATTTCATGTGAAACTGAATCCGAGAGAGTATTTTCTAGAGAAGCAAGACGCACAAGATTATCCATAGAACTATTTCTCTGTCGGACTTGAGCTGTATTTAAGCTTTTGAAACTGCTCATAGGTGAAGACTTCTCATTACGCATGAAAGCGCTCACAAGATCGAGACCATAAATCTCTTCCAATGCCTTATCGCGACTGGAGAAAACATTCATTAATTTTGCAGCACTTGCGTTATTACTCGGCGGATCTTCAGTGTTTCGTGCGTCTTTCTCGCGTCGATGCCGTGCTTCAGCCACCAGCCAATCCACATCGAAGTTTGCTGAGATGTCTACAACTAGGACAAGAGCCGGTGAAGTACTTACTTGTGAGCCATAATTCGTAACCCAAAAAACACTTTCACGAGCTAAAGTAGCAGCAAAAACTTCAATCCTCCCGTCTTCTGAAACTACAACGCTCTTCACACCCTTCGAGTTGTGGGAAATGAGAGTCTCCAAACTTCTAGCGACCAATCGGATGCCATCGAGTGAAATGCAGTTTTGACGTAAATCCAATTCTGTGGTGGTAAACCCTATTGGAGTATTGACAAGACCTGTAGTTAGTTTCTTCAGGAACACTCCAAAGCGACTCATTCCTTCACTTGTAAGCCGGTTGTAGCGTAAATCGATTCGTTTCAGTCTTTCTATACCCTCAGTTTCTAGCATCTTCAGCAATGGACGTAAATCATCATCCTCAAGCCAGCACTCACGTAACTCCAAGCAGTCAAAAGTGATAGCGCTTGTCCCAACAGTGGACGATGCTCGAGCAAAACTGCCAGCAAACTTACGCAAAAGCTTGGATTTCGCGCTTTGTACAGCGTAAAACTCTTCCGTCAGCTTGGTAAACTTCTCACCAAGTCGCTGTCTTTTGTTTTCAACCCGCTGTTTTTGCTCTAAACACTCACGGAGATTATTCTCGGCATGCTGACGTAATGTTTCGAGTTGACCTGCCAGCAAATGCTTCTCCAACTCAATCGCAGCTCGTATTTGTGTCTCTCGGTTTACATCACGTACCAGTCGTTTAATTCGCTCTTTCTGTTCCAGACCAAGCGCTTCCTGTGCATCTAAACTCTTTTTGGTGTCGTGATGTCTTAATTCTTGTTGTTTCTCTAGCGCAGATCTTTTAATCAGCGTTTCTTTCATCTCGTCAAGTTGTTTCTTCAGCATCGCAATCTCCTGCTTCGAATCTGCCAGCAATTTGCTTTGTTTCTCTATGGACGTATTATTGGTCTCATGTTGAGAAATCTTGTCTTTCTCAAGCTGCTTTTTGCACTCTAGAGAGTCGTGCAAAACTCGTTCAAGTTCTTGCATTCGACACTGCGCAGCTAAAAATTGCTCCTCCGCACTTTCTCGACGATCAACAGCTTCGTGAAGTTGAGACTCGACTTCTTGCAGCTTCAACGTGAGCTCGTACTGTTTGTTGCGGCGCATCACAAGCTCGCTTTGCACTTTTTCAATTTCCATCTGGTAGTTCAGGTGCGAAGCGGACAATTCGTCCTGCAACAGCTTCCGCTCACGACGCAATTTATCTTGCAAAGCACTCACAGCCGTGGCTTTTTCTTCGGCTTGTTTAGTTCGATGCAGCACTTCCACTTCACTTTCAGCTGAGCGTGCAATGAATTCTCGGTGTGAACTGCGAAGCTGATCGCGTTCCAGTTCGATGTCTTGAATTTTTGCTCTCAACTCTTCAGCAGTCCGTTCCTGAGCCTCAAGAGCCCGTAAAAGCTTCTCATTCTGTGTCGTCGTAATCTCCATCGCCTTCTCACGTCCTTCCGCTTGACTGCGACTCACTTGCAATGCGTCGATATCGGCCTCTAACCGATCTATCTTCCGCTGACGTCGCACTAAATCGTTCTCTTTGGTGATAACGTTGCTCTGTAGCTGCTCCAGTGCTGATTCCAACTCATCCAATTGCACCCTCAGCTGGTCGTTTTGACCCGAAAGCAACCAAATTTCTCGCGTCTTCGCTTCGATCGCATCATCTCGAAGCCGAATGAGCTGATTCTCAACGAAACTCCTTGGTGAGAGACATGCGTCCGCCTTCTCTGGCTGCAGATCCTCCACATTCTTCTCCAGCCGACGGATCGTTCCTAGATGCCGCTCCAGCTCCTTTCGCAATTGTTTCGCCGTCTCCATCGCAACTGACAACTCTCCGTTCTTCTGCACTAGCGTCTGCTCTCTCGCGTCTAAAGCTGCACACACCATTGCAAAATCCTCTTCGTCCTTCTTTACATGTTGACAAAGTTCTTCCGCATGAGCGTTCAACTTTTTAATCTTCAGCTCCGTAACGTTCGTCTCTGTTGTCTTGGCTTCCAGTCTACCAGTCAACGTCTTGATCTGCTCCAATAGTTCATCCACATAGTCTGTCTTCCGATCAAGCAGAATCCCCTTTGCATTAATCTCAGCCGTCTGCTTCTCTGTCAGGAGCTTGAAAGCTTGAGCAGTATCGTCCAATTCCACCACCAGCTGCTCCAGCTGCTGAACTCGATCTTCAAGTGAGACTTGTGGCACCTCGAGATCCAATTCCTGCTCCTTTTCAGCTGCCAATCTGCTCTCTTCAACAGTACCATCCGACATGAACGTCTAACTAACTTATACAAGAATATAAATGCAGCACGTCCCCAACCAACCGTCGCTTGGACACTTCGGGATCTTTTCCACATAATGTTTAGTTATGGAGGTTTGTCCTTCTTGGCTTTATCGTTTGCTCACATTCTGCTCATCATCGAGTTAATACCATCACTTCTGACTCTAACCCAGTCACTTGTAGTGTCGGAGACCAATTGCTCCATCGCAGAAGAAGCTCAAAATGCGTCTGTGATGTTGACTTGGAACCTGTTCATTGGAGATGTCAATTACACGAGAATCTCCCATTCCAGTGAAGTTTTACTCTCCACTTCATCCTCATTGTCCGACCGACTTGTGATTCTTGGAGGCATTGAGTATGAGTCAGCTCAGCCGGTAGTTGACAGCCCCGTATTGGTCTATAGTATCGCCACGAATACGTTCTACAAGCCACAGGACCAAATCTTGTCGGCGGTCTCAGAAGCGTACAAACCTACAGGTTTCACATTTGAAAGCGTCTTTGTATCCCCAGCAAGTCGAAAAGAGCACGCGTCTTTCGTCCAAGACGGAGCCATTTTCCTCTTCGGTGGACAAAGTCGAGAGTTCCTGAATGATACGTGGCGAGGGTGCGTCGATGCCAGCTCCAGTAACATCATCTGGGATGAATTGGTCACTTCCAGTGATGCCATCACCGTTGCGTCCGCTCCAGTACCACGTGTGGGTCATTCATTCACCAAAGTGTTCGAGAACAGCACGATGATTGGTGCTTTGGTATTCGGAGGACTATCAGGGGACTACATGGAGCTCAACGGTTTGCACTTGGCCTTCCTCACCAGATCATCATATTCTTCAGCGCCAGCGTGCACTAATCGAAACCCGAAACTTTCATGGAGAATGCTGAACGCTGTGCCTCTGACGGATTCCGGGACGATTCCCGCTGCTCGAGCCTATCACGCGGCAATGACAACGTCCAAGCTCTTCACATCCACCAAACTCGCGTGTTTGATCGTTCACGGGGGCAAAAACACTCAACAAGGCGTGATTTTCAACGAACTGTGGCGATTGTGTCCTCCATTAACCCCCGACACAACAATTCCAGTGGAGAAACTCAACTATACGTGGGAATTGCTCACAGAGATCGGAACTACCCCCGGCGCGCGATATGGAGCCAGCATGACATTCGTAGACGAAGGAAAACTTGCTCTCGCTGGAGGATCGTACACGTTTCCAAGCGATTTTCTCAGTGACACGTGGGAGCTCAATGTGAACGCAACGCAGTGGATCCGTCTGTCCTTCACCGAGGACTATACACCTCCACGTCGAGGCCACTCGCTATCTTTTTTCTCCACCACAACTCGCTTGTTCCTCTTTGGGGGTCGAGATCGCTATGCTGTTGTCAAGAAACGAATGCAAGCCGCCTACTATGGCGCTCCTTTCTGCGCAAACGGACTGAAGATCACGTTCTGCACTGCCACCTCCAAGTACGTTTGCATCGCGTGTCCAGCAGGCTCATATCTCGAAAGTGGCTCGCGTAAGTGTTCGTTATGTCCACAAGGAACTTTCTCATCAGCAGGAGCTGCTGAGTGCACGAAATGTCCTGCTGGTACTTTCAGCTCGGACTTTGGTAAGGACAGCAGTTCTCCATGCACTTTGTGTTCGACTGGCACCTTTTCCCAAGCTGTAGGTGCAGTGTCAATTGCTGCTTGCAATGCTTGTACAGCCGGCACATTCACTGCTTCCCTTGGGTCGGTCTCCTGTTCAAGTTGTACGGCTGGAACCTTTTCCAGAGCTAATGCGTCGACGTGCACAGTTTGTCCTCGTGGAAAATATAGTTCAGCTGGAGCTGGTACTTGTGCCGACTGTGCGACTGGCTCGTACGCACCAAATACTGGATCCACGTTGTGTTTCTCTTGTCCAAGAGGATTCTTCAGTAACTTGGGCGATGTGGGATGTTCAGCTTGTCCAGTTAACACTTACAGTGTCTCGATTGGTGTGTCAGCGTCGGACTGCCGCGCGTGTCCTTCCTACGCGTTTACAACTTCAAGCGGGCAAAGTTCGTGTAAGTTCTGTCCATCGGGCTCGTCGTGGACGGGAACGGTGTGTTCAGTGTGCAGCAAAGGATTCTACTCAGCAAGCAGCACGAACGGAGCTTGCATTGCTTGTCCGAGAAGCTCGTACGCAGCAGACTCCGGGTCATCGAGCTGTCAGAGTTGCCCCAATGGGAAGTTTAACGGCAACACTGGGACGACAAACTCCAGCGATTGTCAACTTTGCTCAAATGGATCGTTTCTCAGTGATACAACATGCCAGACTTGCGGTGCAGGCACATACCCTGAACCCAGTGGCTACTGCTCACTGTGCCATCCTGGTAGCTATTTCTCAGGCGGAGGAACGTCGTTAGGCTGCAGTTCCTGTCCATCAATGAGCTACAGCAGTAGCGCTGGAGCTACTTCTTGCTCTGTCTGCGCAGAAAACACTTTCTCGATGGAAGGGTGGCGCAACTGCATCTCCTGCACAACATCACAGACATCTCTACCCGGCTGTGTGACAGGACGCAATGGTATTTTGTGCTCTGGGAATGGAGACTGCGTCTACGGAGGGTGCACTTGCACTTCTAATTGGGTTGGTGGCGATTGTAGTGTTCCTGTGAATGATACAGCCGCCACTACAGCGTCCGCCGTGTTGTATTTCCCAGATGCACCACTTCAGCTTGTCAACGCGTCGACTTCCACAACCATGAGAGATATCCAAGTCCGTATTGCTCGGTCCGGGTCTCGCAATTCTCGATTGCAAGCGAGTGTTGCATGGCGGCAGAATAATTTCTCTTCCACTCCATCGTTGCTGCCCGCTACTCTTGAATTTGCATGCGGTGAATTCTTACATACCATCACAATCCCGATTTCGCAACTTTCACCAAGAAATGGCTGTCGATTCTTCACGCTTTCTCTGATCGATGTCACTGGAGCTGGCACTAGCGCAGTTTCGTCCGATTCGGACAACACGTTGACTGTGTACGTTGACGATATGAACGGTGTATCTGGTGGGGTAACAGGAAGAAGTGTGGCCTCGATGTATACACGACAAGCAAACGGAACTGCGTTGGCTGCAGTGGCATTGGATCGAACTGTAGCCATTCAGCTCACACTGACTCCTCAATCAAACATCATCGACGCAAATTTCGGACTGTCTTTGCGTGACCAGCCGTTGAATCTTCTCATTGCAATCGATATCTCGGCTGTATGGGTGTCTGCATTCATGGACCTCCTTCCAGCGCTTGTGGCTCAGCTTCAGATCGTTTACAGGTCCGTACCTGATGGAGTTCGACTGGGACTTTTAAGTGACACGACTGCCACATTTTACTCGAGTCTTGCAGAATTCTTTGCTGCAGCTCAGGCTCTTAATTCTTCCAGTGTGGGAAACGCACCTATCGACTGGGATTGGGTCTCTAAAGGTTTAGTGGCGAGTACGTCGTGGCCAGGAGCAGATCGACGACATATCCTGATCGTTGCAGGAGATACTCTCACAGCAGGCGGATCCATCACGTTACCGTCTGCGTTAATCAACCAGTTGCGCTCACAAAACACCTTCGCGTTCACACTTTCGTCAACACAAGTGACTTTTACAAGCGGAAGTGACGTGATGAAAAGCGTTGCATACGGGACGACCGCAGCAATTCCGTCGGTGCTTCGTCAAATCTTCGAGCAGAGAGATAATACGTTACCTCCAAGCGCAAACGTCCTCAGCGACCCAGCCGGTCTTGTCTCCTCCGTACAAGTGGCTGCATTTTCAAGCGGCTCGAGCTCACTTCCAGTTGTGAGCGTCAGTATAGGACCTTTTCCAGCTCCAGACCAGCTCACAACTGTCACATCGCTTACGGTCACGATTGGTGTCCCTGGTGGTTCGATGATATCCATCGAGGTTCGTGAATCTGAACAAGCGTGCTTCCCTCCGGTACATATGATTGCACTTGACCCACTTCCACTAAGTGGCTGGGCTGACGCTTGGCATTTATCCACCTTGAACAATGTCCAACGACTGTGGAAGTCTTCTACTGGTTCTTCGACACTCCGAATGACTCTGTATCAAGACACATCAGTGCTGCGTAAATGGACCAGCACAATTTTATCACTTTCTGACTCCGCATCTACACACCTGAGCTTAGCAAGGACCTACCCAGGCTCATTCTTTGCAGTAGGACTGTCGTTGATTACGCGCGGATACTGGAGGTCGGGCTCGGATAGTGGAACAGCAACGTGCAGCATCGTAGTCAACATGGTTAGCACAAATACCAGTCTCAATATGTCTAGAGTAGACACCGTCGCACCACACACCATACCAGGTGAATGGAACTACCGGTACTTACGAAACGTTATCCCTTGGGAATTGAGCAGTCTGACAATTGCTCTCAAATGCAACACCTCGTCGCCAGGAGTTATCGTCGAGTGGGCGGGTCTGGGCTTGCTTCCTGACCCAGACTTTGCCTGCATGTGTCCTCGTGGATTCTACCATGATACTCTCTCGGGTGAAGATGGTGAAGGGTCTTGCGTACGATGTGCTGCGGGTTCTTACTGCGCTGCAGGAATCAAACGTCAGTGTCCTGACGGCACCTTTTCATTCGGGAAATCAGCATCCTGTGAAACCTGTCGAGACGGATGGATTTGCACTGACGGCCTTGCAAGGCTCTGTGATCCAGGGACGTACTCGTCATCGTTTAGTTGCGCTATCTGTCCAAGCGGCTATGCGTGTCGTAACGGGGAGAAATCGATCTGTCTTGCTGGCACATTCTCGCCCAAGCTCTCTAGCGAATGCAAAATCTGCCCCCCAGGGACTATTTCTCGTTCAGACGGGTGAGTTATCAGCAATACTATTTTGCTAATGCACTCACTTCGACTTACCTGTGATGTTTTCTTGCCCAGATCGTTCACGTGTGAGCTTTGCCCATTGGGGATGACATCCAACTACCAACGAGATCACTGCATCTCTTGTCCTCCCGGCGAAGCAACGTTGTACACAAGCCAACACCCCTGTTCATCCTGCATTGCATCTTCGTTTCCAACCCGCAATCAACCAGAAATGTGCCTCGCATGATCCCTTTTCTCGCCAGTCCAGCCAACGCATGTATTTTGTTTTAAAAATTCACACGCGAGCTACGAAAGCAGCTACTCTTTGCTTAACTTCGGTTGCAGTCCTGCCATACCATTCCAAACCACTTCGTCAGATTACACACATTCCATAGCAATTTGTGAGACCTAGTACATGCGATGGACGAACCTCTGAGCGCGCAGCACCACTGCCTCACTGGCTGCTGGCTTGTGCACATCCGCATAATCAGGGATAATGCGTTGACCACGCGCGTCGTCGCGCGCTTTGCCATCAACAGCCTTTTTGGCAACTTCAGCTCTCATAGAAACAAGATCGCGCAGACATTCACGGATACTTCTCTCAGCGTCGAACTCCTCCACTAGGGTAGCGAGCGCGTAGCCAGACCTGAACACAATAACAACAAGCAACAGAACTCCATTATAATACTATCCAACTTGGATAAATAGTTGTAACATTTCCACACAAACCTGTCCACAGCGCCAACGGTGCCATCAGCAGACACATTTCCGCTCTCAACCGAAGCCAGAAGAGCATCAAGTGCATATAGTTTGATGAAGAATGTATACGCCATAATTCCTGCTTGGCGAGATGACTCGCGCATATAGTTCTTGCCCAAGCCCAGCACTTGTTTGTCCGTATAAATGGCTTCGCCAGTAGGAAGCTTAATCTTTGCTTTGCCTTCTGCGGCCGCGAGCTCAGCGCGCGCATCTGTGGAAGCCACGTCAAAAGTGTGTTACGTTAGCACAGAGGGAGTCTCCTGGTAAATACCAGCGTAGACAGTTATTTCACCTTTCATGTACTGAATAATTTCTGGCCGAAATATTTCAGCCTCAATTTGCGTTCGCTTTGACTTGTTACGTGAGCGGAATTTTTGCTCATTTCTGAGAACAGTAAACACGCTGCTTGATAGAACCCACCTGTATAAACCAAACAGCGTCCAGATATTAGCTCAAAACCAATCATGTCACTGCTACCTATTTAAAAGACGCACCCAGGCGAGATCTCATTAATTGCTGGCGACAAGGACGAGATACTGTGACCCGACGTATTAATTAGCGCAAAGGGCATCGTCACCAGCTGAGGCAGCGTGTTCACCGCAGTTGCGATCACCAAATACGGGGATTTCACAAAATTGCTGGGAAACTTAACATTGCACCCAAGTCCAAAGAATACGCCTTCACCAGGAAAAAGTTCCTGATCGGGTGCCTTCAGAGTGTGGTTACTGCCCACATTCGCTCCGTAACCAATATTTCCTTTTCCTTTCGGCCAGATTGAGGCGATCAGCAGCGCCTGGTGGTGGAAACCCACGAATGGACCTACAAAGCTGGATGTCACCTCACCCTCGGCAATGGACGTATTGGGTCCAATCACGGAGCTCATGACCACTCCATGACGCTCAACATGTGAAGTATCACACAAGAAAGCGCCTTCGACAACACTAAAGGTCTCGACGGTTGAATTCCATTGCACGATCGTGTCGCGGACGATGCTTTTGGTACGAACCACTGAAGACTCGTTCTTAGTCGAAAGAATCGTCGAGTTGGACACATTGCAGTCTTCCACAAGAGCATAATCGCCCACAAACGTCCCTTCCACACGAAAGCATCCGCGCACACGAGCGTTGGGGGCTACAATAGCCATGGGAGTCTTGACTTGAGCCATATACTCGTCCACAAAGGCGTCGTACCTTTTGAGGAACTCAACGTCGCCCCTCCACGTTGCAACTGCAGCTCCAAGGGAGAACGGCATGTCTGCGACGACGCGGATGTCTCGGCCACCGGTTTCTACACCTACATGCAGTACGTGACCATTGCCACACGTTGCAGGATGTTTGTCCGGTCCTATGACGCTCCCACACTGGAGGACACTGGCTTTAGTGTCTACGAGGACGTTTTTGAGCACCAGCGTGTCCTTCACCAGAGCGTCGTCCAGCACTACAACATCACATAGCGCCGAGTTGTAAATGCCACAAGGGAAGGGAATGCCGTCTACGTCGTGACGGTATGAGGCGGAGAAGCGGCCAAGCGTCACTTTCCCATAGAAGGAGCACTGACGGATTCGCTGCGTTTGCAGAGGTAACAATTCATCCGTCTTCCGGACATTGATCCAGTCGTCGGCTAGAATAAACAAGTTGAAGTGAGCAAACAGATCTGAAAATTGAATACAAAACTGTAACACACCGGAGTTGCCGTTGGCCTGCAGCGCGTGGATCTCGGCGTCCGAGAGCGGGAAGAAGGTGGACTTGAAGACGCGGTAACACGACTGCACGTACTGTACGTGGTTGGACGTCAGCAGCGCAGATAAGTCGAACTCGTCAACGTCTGAGAGCTGCGCCATCGAGTGCGGAAATGCAGTAGTTGATGTGGAACACATTATTCAACGATTCTTTACAACTACGTCGACCAACTAACGTTATTAATAGGTACAGTCTTTGGTTACAAACAGAAGTCGGTACCGGTACTGCATTCCTTTGTATAGTAAGGACGCCTTCTTATATTTGACTATAGGTATGACCCTAATGCTGCAATTTGATTAGTCACAGATGGTTGTCAGTAATACGGTAGCGTCACTAATAACCAAAGGAAGTCGGTACTTAATTTGCAGTACCGACTTCTTTTCTGTATTAAGGACGCCTTCTTATACTGACTAAATCATATGACAACAATTGTGCACTTTGATTAGTCGCATAGGCTTATCATTTATCGCAGGCGTTAGTAATAAACAAAGAAAGTCGGTACTTGACTTACTGTACCGACTTCCTTTGTTTAATTTTAAGGACGTCTTCTTATACTGACAAAAATATATGACCACGATGCTGCGATTTGATTAGTCACAGATGGTTGTCAATTATACGCTAGCGTCAGTAATAAACAAAGGAAGTCGGTACTTAATTTGCAGT
>JAIKVB010001581.1:0-12024 GCA_024679045.1 Phytophthora brassicae
AAATTCTGCCGTCAATGGATCGTATGGTGACCCTGAATGGTATGCTAGAACTGCCATATTGTCCAGATAGTGGATCTGATTATACGGTTATCGGACGCTCGCACTGGAACGAGTTGAAGACCTTGGACCCAAGTATTGTTGTGGAAGAATTGGAGACTCCAATCAAGAATCAAACATTCGGTTCCAAGACCGTGATGGTCAAGCAGAAGGCCAAGCTACGCGTGATGATACACACGGCGGTAGGACAAGTAGAACCTATGGAGGCTGTGGATGTTTTAGTCATGGATGTTGATGATGGAGAATTCATCATTGGTAATGACCTCTTGGTGTCTCTAGGGATTGACATCAATCAACAATTACAACAACTAGCAACGCTAAACGAGTGGTGGCCCGATTATCCTAGAGGCAGATGAAATGCCAGTACGGATGGACGGATCGGGAATAAGTGGTGATGACGATGTTTTCGCTGCAGTGGAACTGCTTATTAATCTAGCTGTTGAAAATGGATTTCCACATGAACACATGAAAAAACTACGTACAATTTTTCATGCACACGACGTATGGAGGCTGGAACTGCGAGATGACCCTCCAGCCAACGTACCACCGTTGGAAATCCTCCAGCCAACGTACCGCCTTTGGAAATACGACTGAAGGATGGGGCTCGCCCAACAAAACGTAAGCCCGAAAATATCCGCCACACATTCGAAAGTTTTTACGAGAATTTAACGAACGTCTTGTGGAACTAGGAATGGTCTATGAAAATCCGAAGAGCCGTTGGTCGAGCCCTGTTCTGCCGGTCAAGAAGTCAGCAGACTTAATGAACCTGAGGCAAATAACAGACTATCGAGCAAGGAACGACCAAACCGAAGTTCTGGCAGCAGTCATGCCGATTTTATCACTAGTTTTGGAAAACGCAAGAGGAATGAAACACTTTGGATTATTTGATTTTCTTAAAGGATTCTGGCAACTTCCATTACATGAAAAGTCACAAGAATTAATGTCGTACATGACAGACGAGAAGATTTTTACTCCTCGACGACGTGTACCACAAGGGTGTGCAGACACAGCGATTCACTTCCAAGAAACTATGGAAGAATGCTTCGCAAGCCTTCTGTACCAACATTTATTAATTTGGATCGACGATTTACTCCTATACGCCGAAGACATTGATGAGTATTTACAAAAACTTGGCGAATTATTCGAATTATTAAATCATTTTGGTTTAAAATTAAGTGTAAAGAAATCAAGTCTTTACCAAACCAAGATGAAGTGGAGTGGCAGATTCATAGATGAGCATGGAATCAGTCACGACCCAGAGCGAATCGATACTCTACGGTCATTGCCATACCCGGTAACTGCTGGTGAATTACAGCAGTTCGTATGCGCGATTAACTGGATGAGGGAGAGTATTGTGGACTTTGCTAGGCAAGTAGCACCTTTGCAGCACAGATTGGATGAAGCCCTGGCTGCGATTCAAAAAACCTACCCAGCACACCAGGATCTACAACTACCACCGATGGAGTTATTACGATTGGAGACCGAATCTGGGTGCAAATGGAGACAACAGATTTAATTCAGCGGCTGTGCATTGTAACCCACTGTGGGGCCCAAGGCCACCGTGGCCAGAAAGCCATGATGAACCATCTCCAACGCCTTTTTGCAATCAACCACTTGTCGACAACATTGGCGAATTTTGTGAAAGAATGTTTGCTATGTCTGCATTGTCGAGTGGGGAAATTATCCTACGTCCATGGGGAGAAACGATCGACTGCAACATACGCAACCAGGTTTTACACTTTGACTATTTATTTATGGTCCCAGTTATGGGGATAGTAAATACTTATTGTCCTAAAAGACCATGCTACACACTATTGCGAACTAGTGGTAGCCGACACGACTGATAGCCGAGTAACGACTGAATCTCTGCTAGCATGGCATTCATGTTTCGGAATACCACCAGATTGGGTTTCCGATATTGGATCGCATTTCAAGAATGAATTAATAGCAGAACTAAGTCGCCGCCTGCGTACACAACAGAAGTTCACGCCGGCCTACAGTCCATGGATAAGTGGATCAGTGGAGAGAGGGAATCGTGATGCACTACAAGACATTCGTGCAATGATTCTGACCTACAAACTCAGCTACAAAGATTGGGTATATTTAGTGCCTATGGTTACAGCTAGCCTGAACCATACGGTGGTACCATCTCTGGGAAACCACTCTCCATTGGAACTTTTCACGGGTTTGCAAAACCCAACCCCACTCCAAGAATTCTACTTGCCTGACAAGCAAGAACTACAGACGATACCTGAATCTACGGAGACCGAGGGTTATATCAACCAACTCCGCGAGAGCATACAACAAATGCACTGTGCAGTAGAGGACCAGAAACTGAAACAACGACTTCTGAACAAGAGAAAAGAACGTGGAGGAAATTTGGTGAATTTTACTGTTGGTGATTATGTGCTACGATCACGGGTGGATGAGAAGAGAAGCAATAGCTCCAAGTTACGTGGATAGGTCCGTATCGAATAGTACGAGCGGACACTCACTCATTCCGAGGCCAGCACCTAGTAACAGGTGACGAGACGGATGTACATGCTTCAAGATTGAAGATATATGCTGATGATAGTCTGGAAGTGACGGACGAGTTGCTCGAACACGTTGCCGCACAGGGCATCGTACTGGCTGTAGACCAGCTAAAGAATCATCGGTGGAATGAGGAAACGCAAGATTTCGAGATCGAAATTGGTTGGAAAGGTCTACAATCGATTGAAGATTCGTACGAACCCTTGACTGACCTTGAGAAAGAAATCCATATATTGATTGATAATTATGTGGAACAAGCTGATGACTCGAAGCTCAGCGACTTCTGGAATAAGCTACGATCGAGTAACGGGCAGCGTGGGGAACCAGCTACACCAACTACCCCGATACGAAGACAGCAGGCCAGAAAACGACAGCGTCGATCTGCACAAGCACTAGAAGGACAACGGGGAGTCGGCAAGCGTCGACGCAGATCCGTTCGTAGAACCGAGGAACAGCAGAATGCTGTGACCAACGAAGGTCAACAAATGAATTTGGGGTAGTCTGCGAAAGGATCGGTTGGATCTACAGGACGTCAAACACGGTCACAAACCGTGGCTGCGAGAGTAATGAATGCTCGTCATAGTAGCTCGCACCGTCCAGAACCGTCTCAGGGAACCTAGTGACCAGCGAATTTAATTCTGTCGGCAGGACAGACTGATACAGCGGGACCCGAGAAGAAGGACGGAGATACCAAGCTTGGAGGGCAGTTTAGTTGGTGCCTGACATAACAGCTTGGCCTCACCAAGGTTGCCTTCAAGTAAGGTTTCACCAGACATCCAGTGTGGAGTCACTGAGAAGTCTGGCGCACTAGGAGGTCGTGGTTAGGAATTACAGGGCGTCTAGGAGGTGTCCGACGGCAGTCAGCCGTGAACACGACGTCGTCTCTGTGATACCAGTAACGGCAACTAGTGCCGTACTGGAATGCATAAGGAATTAGTACGGCCACTGCATGTTGCCTTTAGATGTCTACATATTGAATATTCTACAGGGCTGTCATCCTAGATGACTGGCAGTCCATATATCTGAGAAGCAGGCCGAGTGGACACGAGTCGGTTAGCATCACTCGGGTCAGTAGGCATCTCTCACTTTCCATTTGGCTAACTAGCCAACGAACCAATAGACTAGGCCTTTATTTCCGTGCGGGTTGGTCCCCGCCTATCTGGTTTTAGAGTTTGTGGTATTCGGCCCGGGGAAACACTACAGACACACTACATTTGCCTGCACCTGGACTGAGACCATCTCGTCGCATTATCGGCTTGTAATTGGACTTGGTAAAGGAAGTGGAACGAGGACAATCGCCAAACACTTTGCACTATTCGGTGTGGTTTCAACAACGGCAGACGAGAAGAGCGACGAGATCAGATGAAGCGGACAGGGTCGTCACGCTCCCAGTGGTGTCAAGGTCCAATTACTACGAACGACGTTCACCGATTGAGACTTGCAGCGATACCTAACACTTATTACATAGTACAACTACAACACGCGCTCTTAGCTTGAGTTGAAAGCTGATCCACCTGCTGAATGACAGAAATGTTGATTTGTCGTAACTACATTTGCATTACAGGAATGTCGGGAGTGCTGGTGGTGATTTCCATGGAAATTCCATTTCCACAACATTGGCAACGTGTTCACGAGCTTTATCCTGCATTTTGATCCAATTTTCCCCGATATTCTGCTTAATGGTAAAATCATAGTTAAAGCTATTAAAAACTTGGTAGATCGGGTCGTCCAAATTCGTGTCAGGGACAATTTTCAACCGATCTTGAACCTCTTGTAGCGAATATTTGCAGGCTAATAAGTAGTCGATCACGTGCATTTCCATGCGGTCACCAATGTTCTTGTGGGTAGGCATATTCTTGATCGCCAACACAATTTCCGCTACCTTGTCGTGCTGCCAGATTCGACGATTTAACACAATATATGACAAGTAGGACGCACGTTGGATGTCCGTCTTCTTCGCGTAGTTTGTATGAATTGAAGCCAATAGCAAAACTCGGGACTTTTGTCGTCGAATTTCGCCCCTATCTTTGCGGGGCGAAGGTAGATGAACGCAGCGTATGGGTCCTTGACCGTCCACAACAAACTTCTCTTTCGCAGCATGTTCGCAGCCGCCTGCGCCCATCTGACTTTCGCTGTAGTCGTTTGGGCCACCCCCGACAATCCAGACATGATCGGCATGTTCTTTCGGGCCCTCTCCGACAGTGTTGACACGATCTGTGTGTTACTGACCGCCCTCTCTTCAGGTTCATTTCGGCTCAAAGCGGCGGTGTCGTTGGATCTGAGGAGCCTTTTCGTCGTCATTGCATCCGTGTACTTGGTCAACTTAGAGACGGCAACTTGTTCGTTCGCTGATACAAACTCCGAGCCAGTGAAGAAGATTGCAGTAACCAGCAGCACGAACCAGAGTAGACGCATGATGCTGTCAACCGTTTTTACCGTATAATGAAGAGTGTTCTTTGGTGCTTGTGTGCAAATTGCAAAGTGAGATCGGAATGCGAAGTAGTACAATTTACCATCCCCTCAGGATGAACCTATCGCCCCCATGTACCTTTTTACCCCCTTGGTTCCCGGTAAAAAGGCCCTGAACCGCCTAAATTATGTCGTGTGATACGACATTAGAGGAATTACCCTAAAAAAGTGAATATCTACTTTGATTGCTTTCCAGGATTTTTTGATTGTCGCTTCTACTTCGAAGTAAGTACTTGTACTTCCTGGCTAAGTTCGCACATACTTGTGAGCGGTTATGTCTGCCCTGTCCAAATAAGAACGCAGCAAGATGCGGCTACCGCATTGACGACGCTATCGTTGCGCTCGACACGTAAGGGCGAGTGCGCGCTAGTCGACTGTTCGTGTGGTGACGAAGTGGTGACATCCATGGGCGCTGCAGTGGTTGTATGCGAATCGATCGCTGGGCCCTCCACGGCTGCTTCTGTGAGGGAGGACGTTGTGTGACGTGGGCTCGATGGTGTATCGGCTTGGGTGGTCCAGCATCTGGGATTGTTCCAGACGAATGATAAAGACCTAGGTGTATTTACTACCGCTTCGATCGAGGTGGGAGTGAACATAGCTGACTACGGCGGTGTTCTGGAGTCGTATGAAGGTGTCAAAGCGGGAAGCAGCATGATCGTTCCCTTAAAGCAGAACACCGGGTATTCTTTGCTATTGCAGACGCGAGCTACAGACCCGAAAGACAACATCGTCTATATCAAACCTCTACAGTTTGGAACAATCGGTCGCTTCGTAAATCATGCGTGCGATCCTAACTGTGTGTTTCGTGAGCTACGCTATCGTAACCAAGTACGCGTCGTTTTGTTGACGATTGGCCAAAACGAAGCAAGCGAGGAGATTACCGTGAAGTACGCAGGCAAGCTCTGGTTTACATGCAAATGCGATATATGTGTAAGCCGCTCTTTGCGCGAAGCTCAATAAACGCTCGTATGATTTTTTTAATTCTCGCTATTTACAAAAACATCGTATGATTTACTGATGATGTAATGTCTGAGAGTTTGGCCAGCCTAAAACTTGTATTGAACGCAATTCAGACCAGTGTCAAAACCTACAAAACACGTCCAGCTATACAACAGTTAGTATCACGGACAAAAGCACCACACGTACACCATCGCACAGTATCCCCGCACCTGAAAAAGCTGAGAAGATCGGCCATGCCGACTCTGTCCCCTCTCGTGGCGGATACCGAAAGTCTATTTTCTCCATCTCGTCATCTTCCTCACCTTCGCCCATTTTACCAGCAATATCGCTAAAAAATCATATCGATCAAATCAATGTTTGCAAAAATGAGACGCACGAGCCGGGTCCTTGCCTGAAAACATGTTGCGGACCTCAATTCCAATCCGTTCGCGACTCCTTTCCCATAACCTCTTGCTGCTTCGGTACTGCTTTCTCTAGCTCAAAGTCAAGTGTAATGTCAGGTGTACTTTTGTGTGCTTACTCACACATGTAGTCGTACCCGACCTACTGCAAGACCGCAATGCGGACGAGATCACCTATGAGAGTTGGTGGCCAAAACTTGCCACTAAAATGCTTGAGAGTTTTATATTGGCGGACCACTTCCGAGAAACAAATTTGAAAGGTTTCTGAAAATACGGCAAAATACGTTACTTCAATACTGATTACCATTGTAATATGTATTGTAGAGTGCTTGCAGTAAAGTATATCTACCAGTATTGCAAAATGACAATATCCGCAATGCATTCTTGGCCATCCTTAGTGCAAAGTGTTGTGGTGGTCGTTCTCGTTCCACTCCTCTGCCAAGACCAATTACAAGCGGATGATACCACGATATGGTGTCACCGTAATCACCAATGACAGTCTCCGTCGTTCGCTGCGCAGTTGCGTCAGCTAGGACAAAAACATATTTTGTGCTTTGCTTTAGATCACAGATGACACTTGATTATTTAAAGGTTCAAGTGCCGACTTTACGAAGGCTGTAGCCTACTGGTATCTTAGCACGAGCCATTCACTTTCACATTCATTCTCAGTTTTACTTTCTACTTCTCAACTTCAGTTTCAGGCACATACGCGAAAACTTTTCAGTTTAAAACTATAGGGAAATGCTCGAGTCTGTTGAAATCACCTCTGTTGAAAGCCACTAGGGACTAAATGAGGTGGCAGTGGACGGGTGATCTTTGAAACTCACTAAACCTCGCCATCTGTACATAGTACCATTTTGTGGTTTTGGGTGGACACAAACATAACAACCTGTGCAATCTAATAACCGAGGCTCTTGCTGCTGAGCAGAGGTCGCCGACAGTTGAGTGAACAGAGATGGCAAACAGTGAACTGGCCAATCAGATCGCCCTATTTCAACCGAGATGGCAGATAAAAGAGTCGAACTACTATTTCCCATAAACTACGCACCCATCCACGCACGACACATCGACAATTCTCCGATCGGTCAAGACACTGCTATCTTGGTTCGCAACCGGGTATACCCGAGGTCGGAAAGGGTACGGGTACCCAAACGAACCTCGGGTGGGTGCAGGTGGACCCGACCCATGATGAGTCAAAGCTTCAATGACCCTCTCAGCCACTGCACAATGACCTATTCAGTGACCAGACGGCCAAAGCTCCAATTACCTCCCAAATCTACTAGATAAACGAATAGACATCAAACATATACCGAGTTATTCGTCTATATTTTTGACTTACTATCCTTCAGACGTAAATCTTCCTGAACCCCTTAACTTAGAGTTTGTATATTAAGAAGGAATCTACACAGGTCCGGGTACCCGAAAGAAGATGTCGGGCGGGTACGGGTGCCCAACTGCCATCCAGGGGTGCGATCGGGCGGGTGCGGGTACCCGGTTTCCTCCAATCCAGCTCTGCTGTGTACTGTGTTTGATCGCGATACGAGATTTACTTCTCGTTTTTGGACTGAGTTAATGGCATTTCAGCAGACCCAGCTCCGACTTTGCTCAGCATTTCGACCTTAAACGGCTGGTCCGACCGAGAAAACAAACCATTTCGTCTCAGAATACCTCCCTGTCTTCGTCAATGCTCGTCACACTGACTGGAATCACAGGCTCTGCTAGCTGAATTTTCCTATAACGAGCGAGCGCATGCGGGTATTGGTATGGCATCTTCCGTCGCGGATCTCGGCTTACATTCCACGATCAGTTATCGACTTGGCTGCGCTAGCATTAAAACGGACACGGTCGGAGGCCTTGACGTTTGCAGAACAGCCGAAAGTAATTCGCAGCAGTGCAAAGATATGTTGGAGCAGTCTCAGGCGGCGATGAAGTATTGTCACGACCGCAATCGTCCAGTCTACCATTTTGTTAAAGGTGACCAGGTGGGGCTCAACATTTCCCATTTGGAATTACGGCACCTTCGTACTACGGGCAATCGCAACTTGCACCGCGTTTTATTGGTCCTTATCCAGTTCTCGAAGCAACTACGCCAGATAAATACATACATACAAGATTTGTCCTGCCCCCACTCATGATCATAAGGTCGACGTCTTAACTGGTCACTTTTGGCAAGCTTGAGCGAGCAAAGCAGGCAAAACACTGGACGTTCCCGCAGCATCACGGCGAGGCAGTGACAGAGGGCCCCCACCTGAGCCGACAAAGTGAGCGCAATATGTGAGACCCTAACTCTTTTATTGTTATCGCGAGCGCAGCGGTCGTTGCCCCAGGTTACACATCCCCATGATAGGTCATACAGTTACTGTTTGAAGGGAAACTATACAAACTCCTAGTTGAACGCCCTAAAATAATACATGTATAGTTTCCCTTCAAACAGTAACTGTATGGCGGTATTGGAAAGGATAACTTTAGCGTGAGCTTTGAAGGCAGCGCGAATTGCCATGAAAAATATAACATTAGACTCGTTTAAATGCTTCAAGTTTGCTAGTAAGTGCTGACAACAAACTTAAAATGCGATTTTTACCTTCCGCGCAGTGAAGGTTATGTTTCTTTATTTAATTTATCTTCAGGTAGCTCTGATTTTGGTATCGGCGACGACTTGGTCCCAAACAGGGGTAGTATTGCATACATTATTAATAGTACCGAATTACCTTAGTTAATGGATACCCATTGTCATCGGATACACACCATTATGACCAATCAAACATCAGAAAACATCAGACGGGAAACTAATCCGTCCTTTGTTTTAATAATGATAAGGGTGAGGTATATTGTGTTACCGTCCTACAACCAAGCTGAACTCTATTATCCATTCCAGAGGGTCATACTGATACACTGAGGTTCTTGTTCCGTCACCAACTTTCCTTCAGCCCCTGATGTGGAGTTTCTCTATTTCTGTGCATCGTGCCTGCACCTCTCGCTCGTACCACCTCTCTCTGCTCTCTCTCCTCTAACCATCTTCTCACATCTTATGTCATATGATCTTGCACCGCTTTGTACTACTCGTCCAAGCCTTCGGGGATATGAAGTCTCTTGAGTGACGTAGCTGTCATCCACTCTACCGCATCCGATACTTCCTGTAGGGGGCTCATAGTTTCAGAGTAGTTTCCATGATTTGTAATTGCCTTTCGATGACAACTCCGACCTCGGGAATGCGAACACCAACACCGACAGGTTCTATCGATTCGGATAGAGAATTCTTGAACTCCTTCAACAATCTTCGGCACTTAATAGTGATCTTTTTAGAGAACGAACTTGACGCTGCTGAGGCTCTCGCTGGGCGCATCAGTTTCGGTATATATATTTTCTCGGTCCCAAATCAAGTGTTTCGAAGTAAGATAAAAACTCGAACGCGGATTCATAGCTGTAAATTGACTCCAATACTCTGGCAACATTGCTGAGTGATGCTACAAGCATCAAAGTTCCCTGGACAAGTTGTTTCACCTCTTTTCGAGATTCCGTCATTCGTTTCTTTTTAACTTGTTGCTTCTGGGCTTTTCGAATCTTGGGCCTGCCTTTGTTTTTGGTGCTCTTTGACACGAAAAACGAATAATCTTCGCTCGAGCTAGAGATGCTTAGCCCGCACGGAAAGTCTAGTGTCAAACACATACCCGAACAATCGCTCGAGCTAGAGATGCTTAGCCCGCACGGAAAGTCTAGTGTCAAACACATACCCGAACAAAATGGTGTAGCCGAGAGGATGATCAGAACCATCACAGAGAAAATTAGATGCTTGTTGAATCATTTTGAATTGCCAGAAGAGATGTGGGCTGAGGCTGTGGAAACAGCAGCTTACTGTGTCAACATAATGCCAAACTCTACAAGGGATATGGAAGTACCATATGCTGTGTGGTATGGTGAGTTGCCACAGTATACGCGACTACGAGTTTTTGGTTGTGCAGTATTGAGATATGTGGACAAAGTGGAGCGACGCAAATTGGAACCTAAGGTGCGTGAGGCATCTTTGTTGGATACAGTCGTGCGAAGCGTGGTTATCGACTGCTTGAGAGTAAGACACGGAAGGTTTTCTACAGTCATACCGCTGTTTTCTACGAGAATAAGGCAGGTCGAGTTCCACAAGGCACGACACCCACATTGACTACCAACGTTTCCACTGAGCAGTATTTCAACGTGGATAGGGTTACCCTAGAGAGAATACCAGCCATGCTGTGTGACATGAGTGAAGATGATTTGGAGGAATCAGGCGGTGAGACTGCTGAGACCCATGATGAACACCAGAAACTGCCAGGTGAGGCAGATATTGTTCCTGACGTCTCATTGAGAGATGCAAGGTCTGGTGGGGCTGATGCAGATACCTCCATCGAAGATGCCAGGTCTGGTGGGGCCGGTGGCCATATTTCGATGAGTGATCAAAGAGATGAAAAAGAGAAGAGAAGTCGAAATACGACAGCTCTTGGTGCTGAATCTGAATCGGCTGGCCGCCTGCGAGGTGAGAGTGAACCTGAAAGAGCAACTAAAAGTAGAAGACGTGGCAGGGGTCGACGCAACGCACCGCCTGCTGCGACTGAGTTGCGAAATTTGCGAGAAAGCAGCCGATGTAGAGAATCACCGACCATTGACCGGTCTTCTTCTACGGAGTTCCGTGGAACAGAGACCACGAGCTCGGAGATGCCGCTACCAAGTGATGATTCTGGTGTGGAGCGTTTACAAACATCCTCCTGCAGAGCGTTACGAGAGTATGCGACCACAGAAGGTGCAAACGCGAAGGACTGCCCAGTAACTCGGAGCGGTTGTGTGAGCAAACCGCCCTCATGGTTTGGAGAATGTATCTACATCTCGTACACGAGTACGACCCAGATGACTCAATAAGCTTATCGCCGTCATGGGAAAAGCCCGTGTAAAATTCAGTGTGCATTGGCAAAGGAGCAAGCACGTTCATAGTGGCAAGATTATTGCTGCCTGACCATGGGTGTAATTAATGAGCCAGAAACTTACATCAAAGCTATGGAATGTGAAGAGTCTGTGCAGTGGAAAAATGCAGCCCAGGCGGAGTATGATGCTTTGATTAAAAACGGCACTTGGGAGTTGGTTCCACGTCAAAAGCACATAAAGGTGTTAAGGAATCGGTGGGTGTTCCGTGTGAAGTATCTTGAAAGCGGAGAGGTTGATAGATTTAAAGCAAGATTGATGATAAAAGGCTTTATGCAAGTCTATGGACCATGGGTGTAATTAATGAGCCAGAAACTTACATCAAAGCTATGGAATGTGAAGAGTCTGTGCAGTGGAAAAATGCAGCCCAGGCGGAGTATGATGCTTTGATTAAAAACGGCATTTGGAAGCTGGTTCCACGTCAAAAGCACATGAGGTGTTAAGGGATCGGTGGGTGTTCCGTGTGAAGTATCTTGCAAGCGGAGAGGTTGATAGATTCAAAGCAAGATTGATGATAAAAGGCTTTATGCAAGTCTATGGAGTTGGCTATCTGGAGGTTTATTCGCGTGTCGTACGTCTGGGGACGCTGAGGGTCTTGTTGACTCTTGCAGCGGTGTGGGACTACGAAGTTCACCAAATGGACGTGATCACTGCTTTT
>JAIKVB010001582.1:0-12022 GCA_024679045.1 Phytophthora brassicae
CACGGTTACAGCTAGCTCGGCCAAACTTTATTTTTAAACTTGATCCTACCCGTACGCTCTTGACCCTACTCATCGTACGGATGGAGAGTAATGGTTCCAATTGTGAGTTCTTCTTTTATTCCCAAAAGTGCCAGGAGGTGCGCAAGTGTAACCGTCCAACAAGCTGGAAGACCGAGGAGGGAATCAAGGCGGCATCCTCGGCAGCCCGCGTAATTTTGTTGGCTGACAAGTCCCAGATCCGTGTTCGTACACTTCGGAGGACCGTGGACGGTGAGTGAGTGTGTATACCGCAGACAACATACGAGACAATACCGCGCCGTGCGCAAGAACTACAGCAGGAGCAGCAGAAAAGACGGACGGAGGAGTTTCACTCATTAGAAACCTCCTATTAATAGCATTCAACAAACAGATGCAACGCGAGGTGCGGTGCCACACATTTAGAAAAGAATTAGCGAGTTTCCAAGACAACCAAGACAAGAGCAGAAACACAAAAATGCAGCCATCTACCTCCCCGAAGGCGCGTAGCAAACAACCAAGACAAGAGCAGAAACACAAAAATGCAGCCATCTACCTCCCCGAAGGCGCGTAGCAGTGGTACTTCTAAGCAAGTATCATCTCTGGGAGTGGTCGATAATCAGCACAGAGAGCCAAATCATAGTAAGAACAGAGCATCTGGAACCCAAGACCAGCTTACCGACTCAGAAATACAGTCGGACCAAGGAAACAGCATGCGCCGCAGGAACCCAAGACCAGCTTACCGACTCAGAAATACAGTCGGACCAAGGAAACAGCATGCGCCGCTCGATGTTCCGGCTGGACACTATAGGAACAAACGACACAGCAGTTGAGATTCCTGGTCGGAGGTCTAGAGAGGTCTCGTCAATCCCCACGGAGCGTGACACCAGCATGGACGGCTCAGACAACCGACAGGCATGTCTACATATTGGTGGGTACGACGGCGAGGAGGAACTGGAACAAGAGCACTCGGAGAGCGATGGGTTGACTTTGAAGGGAGATTCCAAAATACAGAAATGTTGATAACATTCTCGATGAATAAACCGACGATCGAGGTCCCAGGTCAAGGCTATTGGGGTATACCGGAAATGGTGAGCAGTATACTCGAAGTCTGTGGTTCAAAGTGTTGGAAAACACAAAGTTGCTGCTCCTGAGAAGCTCTGGAGACTTATGAGACGAGGTGGTTGAAGTTGTGTAGACCAACGGGTTTTGCATATGTAGGAGAAAACTGTGGGGTTCATTCCTTATTTGGCAGCCTAAGACAGAGAACAAGTTAGTGTTGAGTGCGTGAAGGTTAGCGTTGTATATTCTATCAGGGTTCTGAGCCCAAAGTTAAAGAATTTGAACAGCTGGAACGACTAAGTCACGTACCAAGATGTCGGGAACGACGAGCTCAACTGGAGGGAAGCCGAAAGTTGGCTTGGAGATAAGCTCCAAGGGCGTTCCAGTGAATTGGAACGGGGAACACTGGGACTTTTATAAAGCCCTGATGATGAGCTTGTTTGAAGAAGACGATTTGGAGGAAATTGCCGAAGGTAAAATCAAGGCACCATATCCGTCGGCGACTCAGAAAGAAAAGTCTGAGTGGAAACAAAATCAAGCTTCAATAAAGAGATTAATTTTAAGTTCAGTCTCTTTAGAATTAGCCCAGCGAATTATGCGGAAAGGATCGGGTACGGAGATGTGGGAAACACTCGAGGAGATGTTTGAAGCTCCCACGAATCAGACGCTGTTTATACATCAGCAGCGGCAATTAGTCCAGTAATTGTGGCACACAAGAGCTAAACGTGACGACGATATGGTGTTGCATCTTGGAAAGATGTATAACATCCGTGATCGGTTAGCCACCATGAAGTACAATGTTCACGACGTGGATATGGTGGATGCTCTGTTAAATAGTCTTCCTCGCCATTACAAATACCAAAGGGTAAGCGAGATGGTGACTTTAAATCCGAATAGTGCCAAGTGTTCGGTGGATGAAGTACGAGACTAAATTCTCGTAGCTGCCTCTCAATTAAAGGATGAAAGCAGTGAATTTTCTGGGAACCGCGGAGCTGTGGAAAACAACCGTGGTGGGAACGATACCAAGACTGGCGGTGGAAAAGTTGGAAATCAGAAGGGAAACAAACAGCACAAATCGAGGAGCCAACAACACCAGGCCAAAGACAAAGACTCACAGGAAAGAGGATTTGACGGAGGCATAAAATGTTTCAACTGTAAACAGAAAGGACACATCAAGAAAAATTGTCCAAGTTTACACAGCAACAATGAAGCTAGTGGAGCGGACTTGATGAAAACTGCGGAGTTAAAGAAGACTCCGGCGGGGAATTAGAAAACCTCACGCAATAAACATCAAGCACGTGATGCAGACTCGAGTGATGAATATAATAAAAGTGATCCTTTGGAAGAAATGATTGTTGCAGAGTATATTCCTCGTCGCTGGGTTTCTGACACTGGTGCAAGCTCCCACATTGTCGGTTCGAAGCAATATTTTGTTGCTTACCGTGAGTTTGAAAAACCTGTGGATAATTCAAAGGGTTTGCGACAGGCATTCAATCAAAGGCTCTAGGTGTAGGAGTAGTTGCATTGGCAACGGATGTCGGAGACGGCATATTGACCACGATCTTTCTAGAGGATACCATGTATGTACCAAGTGCGAATTGGAATTTGTATTCAGTGGGTTTGGCAAGAAAGCAAGGCTTTGTGGAGAAGAAAAATGAAAGAACCAGTGAATGCAAAGTGTTTCGACATGGAGATCTTGTTTTACGAAGAAAACTAGCACATAATAATGTGTGGGAGTTTGATGGACACAATGCATGGATCGATGACCAGTCAAAACCACGAGAGATGGACGAAATTGCCAACTTTACTGGAGCTGATGGAATCGCCACGATTCGGACGTGGCATGCAAGACTTGGACACACTTGTTCGCAGCTTTTAAAGTAGATGGTAGATAAAGAGCTCGTAAAAGGAATGCTGTTGCGTGGTCGGGAATTACCTAAGTGTGGAACCTGTGAACTCACTAAACAGAAGCGGACGAAACGTAACAAAGCTTTTGACCGTGAATTAACTGAACCAAATGAAGTAATCTACGTTGATCTCATGGATCCGGGGAAAAAGAACCACACAATATACTCGCATGCAGTGGTAATTGTGGATGGTTATTCGAGATGGATGACGGTACACCTGATCACGGACAAAACGCAAGCTGCAGAGACGATTAAGCAGTACATCACGTGGGCGGAGCAGCAGCTTTCGCGACCAGTGAAACGCATCGAGTGTGATGGAGGTGGAGAATTCGTGAAACGTAGCTTGAAAGAGTGGTGTATTGAACAAGGAATTCGATTAAAACCTATTGCACCTGGTGGTTTATCTGTGAACTATGCGGAAAGAGCAATTCAAACGTTAAGGAACACAATGAAAGCTATATATAAGTCACTCTGGTCTTCCACAAAGTTTTTGGCCTGATGCATTAAGAAATGCAGCATTTGTTCGGAATCGGGTATTGTGCAAAGGAACATCTCGGACACCGTACGAGTTGTTCTTTGGTAAGGAACCAGACGTGCATCAGATTAGAACATTTGGAACGTTGGTTTACGCACACATACCAAAGAACCTGAGATCGAAAATGGCCAAGACCAGTGAAGCATGGTTTTTGCTGGGTTACATGGAAGACTGCATGGGATGTAAGGTTTACTTTCCGCAGCACCACATCTCGCGTGTGGTTTATACCGTACGTGTACATGAGGATATTCTGTATCGAGACCGACACGAAATACCCACATCCGTGGATCACGGGTGGCCTGACGAACCACATGAAAATGTTGAAGAGGATAGCGACAGCAACGTTGAAGACGATGCTTCAGTTTTGGGTAGTGTGGAGGATATAAAAATGGAAAGTGTTGGATCACAAGTAAATGAAATGACAAGTAATGAAAGCTCAGAAGATGAAACGGAAGTGGAAGAAGACCTTAGTGAACCCTCGTTAGTTCGCCCTCGAGTGTACCTACGCCCGATGGTGGAGAATGAAGAAGTTGACGGACAAAGTGAAATGAGTTCTGATGCGGAGGATAAGAAAGGTCTAGAAAGTGAAGAGTGCTGTAGTGAGGCAAGCGAAGAGCAAAATGAACAAGAGGAGTCTGGGACAAACGTCGAGGAGGGTGATAGCTTGGAGCAAGAGTCCACTACATCGGAGCCATCGGAGCCAGAAAGTGAAAAGATTGATCTGAAAAGGACATGGGACCAAACTCCAGCTGAGCCCGATGATGAAGAACCATTACCAGACTACGAAGAAGTGATTGGTAATGATAACCTACCTAATGAAAACATGGAACCTGAAGGAATGGATATTGAAACCTATGGGCTAGAAGATGAAGAGACTTACGTAAATCAAGAGCAGACACTATTAGACCAAATGAGAGATTTGAGTGAGCGACCGAACCATAGTGAGAAAAAAGGATTGGTCAAACGACGAAACAATCAAACCAAGCGCGAACGTGAGTCAATTGTGGGTCGCAGGGAGGACAAACGACAGCGTTATGAACCTCGAGAACGCAAGAGACCAAAGTACTTGGAGGACTATGTGGTGAATTCTACATTCAGACCGAAATTACCGAAAAAGAAATGGAGAGCGAAAGAAGTGAAAATTCCAAAGACGTTCCGTGAAGCAATGCGGTCAGCTCAAAATGCAGAGGGTGAATTCTACATTCAGACCGAAATTACCGAAAAAGAAATGGAGAGCGAAAGAAGTGAAAATTCCAAAGACGTTCCGTGAAGCAATGCGGTCAGCTCAAAATGCAGAGTGGAAAGCAGCAATGGAGCATGAAATGCAAGCGCTGCGTGATCGAGGTGTTCTTAAAGAGATTGAGGAACTTCCTGATGGCGAACATGTTATTGATACGAAATGGGTCTACGACGTGAAAATTGATGATATGGGATACATCACCCGTTTTTAGAGCCCGTATTGTTGCAAAAGGATTTAAGCAAATACCTGGTTTGGATTTTGTAGATACATTCTCTCCGGTTGCACGGTTGTCAACATTCCGTCTCTTAGTTGCTTTGGCTAGGAAACTCAGGTGGGAGATGTGGCAAGGAGACGTGAATAACGCGTACCTGAACGCAAAGCTGAAGATAAAGCAATAATACGAAACATTGAAGGCTTCGCGAAAGGAATTTATCGGGTTGATCAAGCTTTGTACGGCTTGAAGCAGTCCGGTAGAGAGTGGAATGAGGAGTTGGATGGTTGGATGAAAGATTTTGGGTTTAAACAGTGTAAGACTGAGCCGTGTTTGCTATTTCTACGCTAAGGATGGAAAAATGGCATTTGTGTTGATTTATGTCGACGATGTCATTTGTACATCAAACTCGGAAGAGTTCAAGTGCGAACTGTTTAAGGCCATGGACGAGAAGTACGGATTCAAAGACTTGGGGTTGTTAACGAATTACTTAGGGATCCGAGTACATCAAACGGAAACAGAAACCGTGTTAGACCAAGAACAGTACGCGAGAAAGATTTTGGAACGTTTTGATTTACAAGAGGGGTACTCGAACAAATGCGGTATACCAATGGAAACAAACACAAAGCTGAAGAAATGCGAACATGCAGGAGATGGAACGTGCAACCACGCATCTGGAAAAGTTCCGTATCAAGAAGCAGTGGGAAGTTTGATGTATTTAGTAACTGGAACTCGACCAGACCTCATGTTTGCTGTAGGTTAATTGAGTAGATTTGTGGAGCACCCTACAGAGCAACATATTGGAACGCTGAAAAGAATTATGCAATACCTTCTCGGTACAGTAGGCAGGAAAAATCGAGACAAGTGTGACATAGGGGTGGATTTACAGGGCCATTCAGACAGTGACTGGGCGAACGACATTGATACCCGTAAAAGCACAACGGGCTATGTATTCACGCTGATGGGTGGTGCAATTTCATGGGCCTCTCGTCGACAAACAATTGTTGCACAATCTATCTACCGCTGAGGCAGAATATGTTGCCGCATGTGAAGCAGCTATGGAAGGAAAAATGTTAATGAACATCATGGACGAGATGTTGCCGGAGATGAAGCGAAAAATTACACTAGGAGTTGATAATCAATCTTCTTACGTGATGGCGACGAACCCGACGTTTGGACGCCGAACGCGCCATATTGAACTCAAGTGGCACTACGTCCGTGAGCAAGTTCAAAAGAATGAGCTGTACATGATGAAGGTGAAATCGGCAGAAAATCCTGCAGATCTTTTTACAAAGCCGCTAGCTAAACAAAGATTTGAGGACCTATCAGCCCGAATTGGGATGCGGTTGCAGACATTGAAAACGCCATGATTGGAGTTGACTTGCTACGAAGGTTGCATCGATAACAAGTCAAGGGAGGACTGTTGGAAAATACAAAGTTGCTGCTACCTGAGAAGCTGTGGAGACTTATGAGACGAGGTGGTTGAAGTTGTGTAGACCAACGGGTTTTGCATATGTAGGAGAAAACTGTGGGGTTTATTCCCCATTTGGCAGCCAAAGACAGAGAACAAGTTAGTGTTGAGTGCGTGAAGGTTAACGTTGTATATTCTATCACAAAGGGGGTTACCTTCGAGCAGCCGGGTCTCTCAGTGGTGGAAGGAAGCATGACCCAAGTTCACGGTGGCCCATTGACAAAAGACCGTGCGTTGTGGAAGTTCCTACGCAAGGGATACGTGAAAGTCCATGGAGCTACAATATGGGTCAGCCCCAAATTTACAGGTCACAGTCAGTCCAATCTCGACCTCATCGAACTGGAGTATCGCAACACGAACTTCGTGCCAACAGCGGATCTTTACGAAATTTTAAAAAGCTGGGGTGCGTTAGACGTCATCATTGTATCACATGGACCCAGTTTCCACCGCCTTGGAAAGTGGCCGGCGATTAAGTGCGTCACCAAAGCAGGTAGACACCCGAAAACCAATTTGCCATGGTTCTCTTTCCGGTTGTGCTTTGAATGTCCTGCAACAACTAATACAGTCTACCAGTCATTTACCTCACGAGACAACCTGCCTCCACAGAAGGGTGAAATTGGCAGGACGATCCGACTAATGCCCGTTGGTAATGTAGAGAGGAACAGCTCAAGAAGAGAAATGGTCCGTTTATCAGCTGCAACGGTTTTTGGCCCCATGAACTAACGGCTTCATATATTTGGTGTACGACCTGAGCTCAGAGAGGAACAAATTCATAACCAACTGACTACACTGGGGTTTGGAGATGCAAAAATTGCTGTACAAGCGGGCAGACGCTATGGTACCCTGATGTTACCAGATGAAAAGAGTGCAAACCGCCTACTCGCCGACTATGGAATGCGACAAACCAAAAGGATCTGGGTTTGAAACACCCGGCTTTTTGTTGCCAGGCCTGCAGAAGATGGCAGCTTAGCGTGCTTCACTTGTGGTAACTCGGGTCACTTCAGTGGGAACTGTCGCTCGAGGATGACAAGCGACAGCCACCGTGGTCACTTTGCTGTAAGAGAGAGATACACCCAAAGGGTAGAGGGAAGAGCAAACGACCGGTGGAAAGCGATATCCCGGAGTACTGGGAACGAACCGGACTGGGCCCCAAGTGCACAGCAACACGAAGGCGAACAGACGAGGTGGCTGACCACTCACCGTGACATGCAGCGGACTCGATCCGACGAACAAGTAGTGATGCAGCGTTACGAGCCAATCGTCAGGTAGACTTTTTCGGGGTCGTATACAGGTCGGCTCGTGGTTTTGGGTCGTACTCTAGGAGTTCCTCGTTTGCACCGCCAATTTCGCTTCGCTCATGGCGGGCAAGCGTCGGTAAAAATATATCAATTCATCGTCAGGGCAACTATTCCGGCCCACGCGCCGACCATTGCAGACCTCCGCTTTGCTTCGGTTGCAAACGGTCTCTCTGAGGCCTCTTGCACATCGTATTAATACACTTGAGGATAGTATAGAACACCCGACCCAAAACCACGAGCCGACCTGTATACGACCCAGAATAGAATCTACCAATCGTCAGATCCCTGATTGCGAATGAAATCCGTCAGCAAACGACTGGGCTTGTTCGTCAGGTCCAACTGGAGATGCAACGCCACACGTCCGAGGTCGATATCCGCCAACAGAGCCACGACACTACAATCAAGAACATTCAAAATGCGCAGGAGGTTGCGACTGCAGAGGTGAAAGGTATCGCATCCATACTTGAGCGAATGGCTCGTCACTTGGAAGTGCCGGATTTTTGCGACGGGGGCCTAGAAAGCGGAGCAAGCTCCCAGTAATTTTCCGCACAAGATCTAAATGGACAAGCTTTTTCATTCTTATGCTGCTTGTGCGTATTAGCTGGTACGACTGGTTACCAGTAGCTGGAGCAGTTACGACGGAACAGGTACATCAACCGCGGAACAGAGTGGCATCATCGGTAATAGCCCCGGCGATTGATATCAGGACATCGTATGGACGAGGAGACGAAGAATCTCCGTCTTCGGACGATTCCAGTAACTCGGAAGTGGAAGACACGTGTCTGCTTCTGGAGCCACACGCTACTCTTACCCAACGCCACCACCGCGGTCGCCGTCGACGTCAATGGGTACCAGAACTGCATAGACGCCCGTACATAGACGATGCTGGAGAGCATGCAGTACTCCAACATATTCTGCGGCGAGAATACTACGCTGAAAAATTCATAGGGGATCGAGGAGACGTAGACATCGATGAGCAGGATGACACGATTCGAGTGGCAACGACCAACATCAACAAGGGCTTCTGGGAGAAGATGCACACGGATATGTGCACGTGGTTTATTGTAAACCACCTTGATTTTCTAGTTGTCTCTGATGCGGCTCTCGGAGACCAACAAGAACGAACCGTTTGGAGCAGGAAAGTAGCTGGGGTAAAGCCCCTGCACTACTCGTTGTTGGACATCGATGTGTGGGGATTGTAATGGATCTGGAACGATGGCAATCACGCTGGAAGAAAACAGCAACACGGTACTCACCGTCCGGGCGATCTATCAGCATAGTGTTACGTCTAGGCTCTCGCCATCAACTTCGCCTCATAGGCACGTACTGCCCGGATACACCGCAGCAAAATGAGGAGGCAACGCCATCAACTTCGCCTCATAGGCACGTACTGCCCGGATACACCGCAGCAAAATGAGGAGGCAACGAGACACGAACGTACCTGGATAGCCGGACAGGTGGAAGAGGCCAAACAGTGTGGGTATATGTGTGTCGTCGCTGGTGATTTCAATAGGTACCCTGATGAGCGGATAGATCGTCAAAGTTAAGGACGTCGAGACGTATCTGCGCGACAGGCCAGCAATGATTTTCGCGACTGGACTAATGATAAAGGGTTAATATCATCATTCAGGCACCGCTTTCCCTCAACACCCCGGTTTACGTACAGCAATGGAAGTACTAAGACTGCCTTAAATGACATTTACATCAGTGGTCAGCACTCTCACCAGATCAGACGCATTGATATTTGGTTATTTTCACTGCACCACAATGACCATGTTGGAATCCCTTTTACCTGTATTGCTTTGACCGAGCCCAGCGATCGCGAGTACGCCTGCAAAACGTGCATGTAATCAAGACTATACCAGTCCAAACTGCTTCTCGTGAAGAAATACACGCATTCTCAGATCACCTCGCGGAATTGTTATCTTCGGGGGCGACGAAACTGTTAGATCATCTGGATGGAGTTGAAAACTCTGATACAGATCTCTGCAGCTGGCTAGATAGACAAAGCTATCCACAATTTGTACAACTGTATGTACCAAGCTGCCAAGGATATCTAGGGCGAGAAAAGTCAAAGTCGGCAAGCCATTAACAGAGCTGTAAGTATTAAGCGAACAGTGCGATGTCACGGACGGTTTAAAGCCCTCCGCCGGCTCCAAGCGCAACATGCAGTTGGGGTAGAACAGCTCCGTAGACAGTTCTTGAGATTACAATGGCAAAAATGGATCATTTTTCCAGAGCGTACACCAGCCACTAGTCCCCACGCTGAGGGAGCCCGTATGCTACACGACTGGCGGTTGTCCGAGCAACCTGATATCGTCGAGGAATTTAGCGCGTGGATAACACAAGGATGGAAGATGTGGAAATCTACTCTACGGACCCGGCGCCAATGGCGACAGCGTCGACGAGATGAGGGGCGGCGCACCCAGCGAAAGACGTGGATGGCCGAGCCAATGGCGACAGCGTCGACGAGATGAGGGGCGGCGCACCCAGCGAAAGACGTGGATGGCCGCTGGGCAAATTACCAAATTGCTGCGATCTACGTTAGGTACGTCACTACCACCCGTGCAGATACAAGGCGGATTGGTGGGGGAAGCCCCTGATTACGAGTATGTTGAAACACGAGATGCGGTTAAAGAGGCGATGGAGGATCTTCTGGACAATTGGGTCCCTGCTGATCAACGTACGAGGGTCCCTGCTGATCAACGTACGACGGAGCCCACTCACATAATGACAGGTTCAGTTGCAGATGAGGCCACACTTCCTCGATTTATAAAGGACTGGATGTTAGATGACATTAAGGCGGGTGGCAGGCACCACCAGGCGTTTACAGGAGCGGCTGAGTGGTCTCAGATGTGCTACGACGAAGAAATGCAGCGATGGGTGGATGCACAAGTGAACACAGGATTATCACCCGGCTATGGCGGTATTCCCCAAGAACTATGGATTGTAGCGCCACCGGCAACACGGGTTTCAACGAGACCGTAATGTCCAGGATGCAGCTCTCTTGACGACACTGTTGATAGATCAAGCCAAGCAGCTGAAGGAGGAACTATACTTACTGAGCAAGGACTGCGAGAAATGCTACGACCGCATCCCAAGATGGGTTATGGCGTACATATATAAACGCATCGGTGTACCTGCGATACTGTACAACATTCTGATGAGTTTTTTTATCTGCTGGAGACATTGATGTACGATCGGCATTCGGGTGGATACCAGCCGGGAAACGTGAGTTTGGTCTCGGACAAGGCTCAGTTCTTTCAATTCGTCATATCGGCTACTACATGGATCTGCTCATGGAGCGTCAGGACCATGGCATAGGTGCAGTGATTACAACACATGGACAGACACCAGGTAATCATGCTATTGCTGCCACGGTACTCGTTGATGACGTAGTGGACGTTGCAGTCACGAGAGAGGGTATCGAACAAAGAATTGAAATATCAAATGTCTTCACGGGAATTAGCGCAACTGGGGGCGTTTTTGGGGCGGCAAAATCATTTCGTTTCCACTATCATCCCCGCCGAGGCCCGCGTGGAGAGACAGTAGCTTAAACGATGGTTATGGTAACCCACAGCCCGTAGCAGTAGTAAGTCCTGCGGAAGGTTTTAAGCATCTGGGGATATTCCAAAGCTCGGACGATGTCTGGAGCAAAACACTACGCCCAGTGTGGCAGCAGCTGAAGAAGGACGCGGATAATATCATCAAATGTAGACTCACTGCTGCTCAACTTCGTTATATCGTGAACAGCGTGTGGATCCCTAGGATCCAGTATCGTACGAAGCTCAACGCATCTATGAAGGCAGCGCATCACGTGGATAAATTAGTTCGTCATGTTGCCCGAAGTATTTTAAAATTACCGTACGGAACTCCAAGTGAGGTGTTTCATGATTCCGCACAAGGTCTCGGGCTGAATAGTTTTGTGGATGCCTGCAACGTCTCACGAGTGCAAATCGCCTTACGAGTCCACAATTCGCCCCATATCCCGGTCTACCACTTGCTTGTTGAAGGGTTTGAACTGTATCAAATTTTTCAAGCTGGACTCACGAGCCACCCTCTGGAACTGGTGTTAACTCCTCCGTCACACCTACAAGGATGGATACACCAGACTATACGAGCTGCAGCTCATCTCGGTATTAAAACCTCAATCGAATGGACAAACCCAGCTCAGTGCGTCTCAAGAAGACCGAATGATAGATCTGCATGGAACGAAGTTTCGGTGGAGACACAGCTGAAAATCTTACGATTCAACCTTAAGTATGAGAGCAAAATTCGATTTG
>JAIKVB010001583.1:0-12019 GCA_024679045.1 Phytophthora brassicae
ACGTGGCTGAACCGTCCAGGTCACCCTGAAGTGACGTACTCAACGGAGTACAAGACTGCATCGAAGGAGTATGTTGTAGAAATCTCTCAGACTGGTTTTGAGGACAAGCCTGAAGGCAACAATGGCCCATGGGAAATTCCAATTGACTGGTCACTTGTTAAGGACGGCAAGTCAATGAAGAACGGTGTGTTCCTCGTGAAAACCAAGGACGCCAAGCTGGTGATCTCGGATGTGACGGAGGAACCCGACTTCTTGTCTTTTGCTCGTGGCTGGTCATTCTTTGGCAAGTCAGGATGTGACGGAGGAACCCGACTTCTTGTCTTTTGCTCGTGGCTGGTCATTCTTTGGCAAGTCAAAGCAGACGAATCCGTCCATTGCTCGGCTCACAAAGCAGGCGTTATCGGACCCGGACGCTGTCAACAAGTACCAGGCTTATCGCAGTGTGGCGGATACGGAGAAAGCGAAGGTGATTGAAGGACTATTGAAAGGCGACAAGCAGGTGGAGATTTCGCCAGAGTTTGTGGAGCTGCACGGCTCCATCTTGTTTTCAGACGAACTCACTCCTTCCGCGCGTGCTCTCACGTTAGTGGAGGCCAAGACAATTCCAAACTACGACGAGTTGAGCCATCATTATGTTGCTATCAACAGCGCGACGACCGCTCTACTGCAGGCCATTTGGGCCAAGTACTCGAAAGAGATCGAGGCTGCCTACACGAAATTATGTCAAGAATCCCGTTCTGGTCCGCATTCCGAGCAGTTCCAACAACGAGCTTTAAAGCGCCACTTGTTGTTGCTCATTGAGGCTGGAGGAAAGTCCCCTGTACTTAGCACGACGAAAGAGATCCCACCAACAGTATCATCGTCGGAACTAGCTCTGAATCTGTTGAAGAACTCAACTTTTGCGAGTGAGAAGGCTATGGGTTTCCGGATGATTCTTGAGGATGAACAGTTCCTAGACCGTACTAAGATACAACAAGAGATTTTTGCAGTGTGGCGCCAGACACCCGATATGCTGACCAAGTATATCGGTATCGTGAGTAGCCTGGACTCGAGTGACGTTGGCAAGCAGATCTTAAAGCTTCTTGATGATCCGAGCTTTAACCCGGCGCAGTCCAGTCACGGCCGTGCAGTGACTCGTGCTCTCTCTCAGATCCGAGACTTCTCTGTGGCTACAGACGAAGGTCTCGACGTGATGGTACAGGCTTTTGTGAAGATTGGTAAGGTGAACCAGATGTCTGCGTACCCAGTCTTGCAGTGCTTCGACCACCTCGAACGGTTCGATGAAGCCACGAAAGCGAAGCTATTGGCAACGCTGCAACGCATGCAAGACTCGATTGACATGAAGAAGGAGGAATCGCTTTATAACCAGCTTAACATCATCCTAGAGAAGAAATAATCTGAACTAACTCACTCATTTTTGACTCAACACACTTGAGCAAAGGTTGTGCTACTGCATTACGGTATATGTTACTCGACGAATGACTTGTTTTGTCAAGCTGAAGTGGTGGTGACTTGCTGAACAGGTGATTCCATAGCCGCACTAGTTGTACCATCTTTCGGTTCTGTGGAGCAGTTTACTGAAGCCCCATTGTCTCTTTTTGAAGCCTCGCCATCCTCAGATGATTCTTCATCAGAGACCACAGGCGATAATACTACGATAGGCACTTTGTGTGCTTCTGTTTGCACTGATGAAACTCCCTTCTTTGGTGCATCAGGTTCAGTTTCGAGCTGGCCATCCACCGTCACGATCTCACCAGCTTCGCAGTCCTCAGTGAAATCCAATGGTGGCTGTTCCGACGTCGGAATGCAAGGAGGAGGAGAGAAGCCCTGTTTTCTCTTCTCCGTTGGGCTCACAACGTTCGAAAGCTTTGACGTGCTGAACATGGGAGACTCAGTAGTAAGTCCATCTTCTGGTACACCAATTGCCAGCGACGGGCGTTCAGAAGGCACTACAATGGGATCAATTGTAGGCCTCGTCGTTGACTGCACCGTTGGTGGAGCTAAGTCACTTTCAATTTTACGTGGCGTTTTTTCTTGAGTCATTGGGGGACGGAGCCTTACACGAAGAATGGACCGCAATGGGCCAATGCGAGGCGTCACTGGTGGGCGTTCGGGGACCCTCGTCGAGCCAACTGGGCGATAGATAAGCAGCTTTGACACTTCCATCTCCTTGTTAAAAAGGCAAGTTGAATTTGCTTCAGCGAACGAGATTTTGGACGGTTGCCAATCGTCCTCTTCAACTTTCTTCGTCTTGACGTCAACTTCATGAGAATTTTCGGTTAATCGCTTGCTAACTTGATCCAAAACGACAGTTGAACGCCTAGCTCGCCAATTGTTTGAAGTGCCCAACCTGCGCTTACTCTGAGTCTCAACCATGTTTCCAAAAAGATCTCGCTCTCGCCGCGCAGTACTGGCATCTCGGCCATTTCGCGAGTCTGTTTGCACAAGTAGAAATAATTAGTGTCAGAACTGTACCTAGTCAAAATAGTTCACAAGTAACATACTCATGAGATTCAGCAAATGCTTTGCCGAATTGGACCGCTTCGAGCCCAGTCCATTTCCATTCGAGACAACGGGTTTGTCTTTGCTTGAATGGGAATCGTTAGTTCGTACGCTGCTACATGTAGTTGAGGCTGATCGCTCATCACGCTTATGGTTACTGGACGTGGCTTCTCTCGGAGAGCTTAAGCTTCGGGATCGGTTTTCTTTTTCGCGTTCAGTCTTGCTGGTGGTCTTTTGTCCTTGGGTGTGGACTTCTTTCTGAAGATTAACATCCGCTTTCATCTTCTGGATTACCCAGGCAGCGAGGCCAGGTATAGCTGGATTTCTATAGGAACCATGCTTCTCAATGTTTCGCACCTTTTTACCAATCTTACTTTCAATAATCGCGTCACGAGTTACACCAGGAAGCACTGCAAGAGCCTACAAGCAAACAATTATACAGTCAGACTCAGTGGACAAGTAGATACTAGAAGCGTCATACCTTTAAGACTAGAAGGACTCCTTGTTCCGCCTCCACGTCATTTTCCCATCTTTCAAGAAGCTCCGCTAAGGACAGTAAACCGTTTTTACCCACAAACTTTCCGAGCGCTTCCTTATCCTGTAAGCAGACGACAGGAGAAGCACAAGTGGTGTGTCAGGGATTTTAGCATGCCACAATATCAATGTTAACAAAGCAATGTACCTTTAAGTGCATCGAGGAAAGAATGTCAAGCTGCATCTCGACTGCTGAGTTTTTGGCCGTGCTAACAGCGATAAAAAGCACTTTGCGAACAACGTTGCACTCGATGTCATCGGCTGCTGCCATGTCACTCTCAACAACGGTGTAGTCCATAGGCGATAGGGCCCCCGATGAAGATGGACTAGTCGTGGGTTTCAGCTTCGCCGATCCTTGAGGCTTGCTCTTGGATGTTGCGGCGTTTAGTTCAAGAGTTTTTGGCCGCTTCGCAGACGCCGGCTGAGCAGAAGACGCATTGCTAGACTTCTCACAGCTGGGTTCCTCTGCTTTTCGCTTTTTCGCCTTCGCTTTTTCGAGCCCCACCGGCCGTAGCCCGACTGGAATGCTATCAAAAACTTGTTGATATGTAAGGTCTGAGCATTCTCCATCGAAATACATCACACGGAACATCCGGGTAGCTGGGAAGTAACTAGCCACAGTACCCTGCACAACAGCAACGCCACACCCGTCCTTGGCGACTGTTCTTACTACCGGCTTACCGACAAGTTGGAGCACATCCTCCTGGCTGAACGTTGAAGAAATGTCCTCGTCGTCGTCCTCCTCTTCTTCTGCTTCTTCAACAGCAACTTCCTCCTCTTCCTCCTCCTCCTCTTCCTCTTCTTCTTCTTCAACTACCTCGTCAGGAATGGAAACGCTCAGTAGTTTTCTCGGTTCCTGAAAGCTACTGGGAGAACCAGTAAAACTGTTGCTGCGCGTCAGTCCTGGTGCATTGGCATTAAGACTCAGTACTTTCGGTCTTCTCTTTCCTTTAGAAGCAGTAGACGACGGTTCTGCTACTGATAGCGAAGGGGAAGCCTCAATACTACTATCACTGTTAGCTCTCTTCATCTTCGGTTGTGTAGCTTGTTTGCTTGGCTTTGGCGATTTGGGCGCCTTAGGCTTCTTGAGTTCCTTAACAGGTTTGGGCGATTTCGGCGGTCTGGGTGGTTTTGGTACAGATATTAAATGAGTCTCGACGTCATCTTCAGTCATCTCCTCACTATCTCCATCGTCGTAAGAAATATGATAAAAGTCGGTGAGTTCAGAGTGCTGGTCGACAATGCCCTCGAACGGGTCGTTAAACCCGTTAAAGTACTTGCACACTCGCGTCCCTAATGGAAATCGCTGCGTGTGGTGGATCCTCACCTGGTAACAACAGCAAGAAACACACATGAGCACATACAACAAACCAGATAAGCAGAAGGAAGGCCACACACCGCCTCCTTCCCTTCTGATCGTGTTAATCAAACACGAACCGAAGGCGACATGTGGCCAGCAGAGCCGACGTACTGCCGGCTTCTACTGATGTTTTGTTCTTTAGTAGAGTTTAATTAAGAGCTACCAACCATTTTACTATAGAAATCTCGGATTTCAACTGTAGCGACGGCCCGGCCAGTTCTTTAGTAGAGTTTAAGAGCTACCAACCATTTTACTATAGAAATCTCGGATTTCAACTGTAGCGACGGCCCGGCCAGTGATTTGTGCGCAGTCTACGGCCTTTCCGTGTCTCGGAGGCGATTGTTATGCCTCCTTCGACCTCACACAAATGCGCCACTAGCTTTGGCAATGTTAGAGCAGTTTGGCAGTGGGGAAAAGCTGCGGCAGGAGACGTCAAGCAGAGATGCTGGGGGAAACACACTCGGGCCGACCTCTTCCCCCAGTTGTGATTCGAACGATTTGTGAAAGAATGCAAAAAAAATGAACGGAAATAACCGAATTTTGATTTTATGAAATTGATACTTATTACGTCAATAAATAAATAAATTTGTTTATTTTAATATTTTTTTTTTATTTACGGTGTCACATATATAGTGCTTTCGTTTTATGATCGCAACACACATTAATTCAGCCAATCAGATTCGTTCTCATGTCTGTCGGCTTCGTTGTGTCGTCTAGAGATAGATATCCTCGTGTCAGCCTATCAACAATCGAAAAAAACACTCAGGAATTGTTTTGATTGGCTAATTGATCAATTTACCAAGTTTTTTTGCCGAATCTGTAGTGACACACTTTTAGTGGTGAGTTTGACGAGACAGTGATGTCAGCGACACCGAGGAAGAACTACTCAGTTAAAAACCTAGATGCTGCGGCACGAGCATATGCGGCGGGGGTCATGATGCGCTGCATCCGAAAGGGGTACCCGGACGTGAACGTACAATGCGGCATCGCGCAAACTTGATCAAGCATGCCGTGGCACTGCGGAAGCCAGGGCCACCGCCAATTTTGGGTGAAGAACTGGAGGGTGACCTTCATGACTCGATCATCGGGATACAGACGAACGTTCTGACAGTAAACCCTGAATCGGTGCTCGGGAAAGCGAACGATATGTACATGGCATCACAAGAAGCACCGGATTTCTCACGATACAGTGGGTTTCGTGCTTCCTCAAGCGCCACCCGAACTTGTCGCTGCGCGACAGCCAAGATATCAAGCGTGCCCGCAACGAGATCTCTTTTGACAGTGTACGTGCTTTTTTCATCGAATACTTGAAGCACATTATCGAGCGCAAGGCGGCGCCGAATCGAGTGTTCAATATTGATATTACGGGGTTCTCTAAAAAGAGCAGACAGTCAAAAGTGACTATGGTGACGGGCTCTCGAAACGTGTGGAGCAAGTCGGCCCAGTGCAGCTTTCACTTTACAATCGCCGCTTGCGCCTCGGCCGAGGGCTTTGTCTTCCCACCGCTATACATACTGCCCGGTGAACTTAAATGAATACGTGACGTAATGGACGACTGCGCCGTCCCAGTAGCTGTCATCACGACCGCCCCACGTGGGCTCATGAATAGGGCAGGTTTGTGCGTTTCTCATGGTCACCGCTGGCAATCATTCGCCCCAGCTTTTAAATATTTTTTTGCATTTTCTTGGCGGTTACAATGGATCGCTTGGGTTACTACCTCGCCAGAAATTACGGTAAGAAAGGTAAGTTAGCGCGCAATACGATGATGTCCTACTCTACAAATATGAAGCTGTGGCTGCTTGGCGAGTTCTCCAATCTCCGTTTGACAACGGAGATCAGCTTATTGAAACAAGGAAGGATTTTTAGACAAACACTACTTGAAACGCGGTGAAGACCGCCGACGAGCAAGGCCTCACGCTAATGCCCGATAATGAGTACTTCCTCACGATCCCGCTGCACGCGCTCGCTGTATCGTTGCCATGCACCATGCTACGCATTGGTCAGCCAGCTTTTGGAGCTTCAACTTCAACGGTGGAGCTGCACGAGTCTGATGTGACGCTTTAGACTTTCTAGCTGCTACACCGGCGTCTCTTAAAATATACATGGTGCTTTATGCAGCTGTTGTCTCTGCCTCCATTTTCACGACCGCTGTCCTGGACTAGCAAACCCCTCAACCTACAACATCTCATAAATAAATGATCAGATTAACGAAACCTTCCAACTCCCCCACAAGAGAAACGACACTAGGCGAGAATGGCGTACAAACGTACGTCAATCGACTTTATCAAGCGCGTCGCAGACCCCGCTAAAGTCACAGACAACCTGAGATCTCACTCTTTCCACCGTGGAGGGGCACAGCTTGCCAACGGCGACGACAGACGTACCACACAATGGATCTTCGACCGCGGTGCGTGGGACTTGAGCAAGCATAGCAAAGGCTTTGGCTATATGTACAACACCCCGCGTTAGGACAGGGCATTCGCGCGTGTGCTGAGTGGGTTGCAATCGGACACTGGTCCTGTCGTTCTTGACGCGGTGGCTGGATCACGGTGCTCCAGACCAGTTGTCGCGTTTGCGCGGATTCCTTTTTAGCACCTGCACATGTTTCAACGAACAACGGCTCAATGCTAGCAGCGAAGTCCTCACCGTCCGCACAACGTACCTGATTTGGTAATACCCGCCGTGAAGAAACTTGCGTCTGCTACCCCGATCGCCACGCGCATGGAAGAATGCCTGGGCGCTGCTGATATCACGCACACGGACTCGCTTGCTTGGTCGGTTACGCTGCACGATGCGACCAGTTTGCCTACTCTAGCCCCGGAATAAGATGCAATGATACACCCATGTCAGCAGTCGCATTACGTTTTCGCTGTCATTCAAGAGCTTATAGCTATCAACAAAGCTTTAGCTGCTCGTCTTAATGTCGTCGAGACAATCTTACTGAAAGCTACGCACACGTTAAAAAACACTGAGAAAGAACATCAAGAAGCAACGTCCGATCAGAAGCCCAAGTCAAGACGCAGGAAGAAACGACCAACAAACCTGTCTGCAGCTTGGTTCGAGTGGTATACTCGCGTGCCTCGCTTCTGGAGCTGTGCTGACAGGCTGAATAAATGGGAGTATCCGTATGTTCTCCCTCGTCTTCATGGAAATCTTCGCCACCAGCAGTTTTGCACTCGACGAGAAGTCACACAACTACACCTCGCCGCTGATGTACGCGCTGAGGAAGCAGAGCTCGCACATACAAATACACACTTTATTCATTCAGTTAGCTCACACAACAACAGCACCAAACCACATAAACATCCGACATAGCAACAGATCAGGTGGTGCGGAAAACCCCGCACCCACTGTCACGTATCGTGGTACGTGGGTGCCGTGCCAGGAGGCAAGACGGCGATGACTTCAGTTCCTAATGACTACCAAGCGTGAGGTACCCTTGAGGGTACCACTGTTCGGTGAAGAGATGGACTTCATGAAAGATGACGCTAGCTGGGACCTGAGTACGCGGGGGGAGAAGGCGCGCTCGAAAGCTGGGAGGAAGTCCAGAAGGAGAGGCGACGAACGGGACGCTCCCCATAGCGTTTGTTGAGCCTCACGAGCCCATAGCATTTCATCTGAGACCCGATGGGCGCTAAGGCTCTCCATCGAAACGGCGTAAATTGTTGGCGTGTTGTGCTATCACGATACCCGACTCCTCCTTCATATGTACGTCAGCATTTACAATCTCACGAGGGTAATGATTCACCGATCAACCGATCCTGCCAACACACATCACGCGGGGTCCACCAAGCCTCAACACCTCACTCACAACAGCCTCCATCATTCGCAACACCTTGTTTTTCAGCTAGATCTTCTCGCACGAGCCGACGCAATCACATGGAAGGCGTTCAATTGTTTTCGTAGCCGATAGAGCTTGTTTGCGATCCGTTTGTCATCAGCTTTGGCTGCTTCAACACGATACGCACGTATCCTCGGACGAGCACTGCCTCGGTTTTGGCCACTCGGTCCACTTGACTTTGCAAGACTGCACTTTGCTCGAACGATTCCGCTGCTGCACCCGCTCACAACACACAGAGTGGCTGGTGTCAGGGGAGTAAGTTTGCACACTGATTGCGGGGAAATCTTGGGTGATAGTCGCGATTTCTTGAGCTTCTCTGCAGTCTTCGTTTCCTCCAGGAACTCAACTTTCCGCTTGCGGCTTCGCAGCTGCCGGACCAGCTCTGACATTTCCAGTGGATTGGCTACACACTCGACTGCCTTGGCAGACGGAGTCACTGTGGACGTCGGAGACCGCGCGAAACTCGCTGAATCAACCATCGTGAAGTTGCTCGCAGTGACCAGTCTGGCCTTGAGGAGGGTAAGAGGGATCACTGGCTCAGCCGTGGAGAAGTGGCTCGCGGCAATAAGCTTCGCCGTGAGGAAGGACTGCGTCGTGTTGGTAGCGACCTTCGTGTGATTGTTCTTGTAGTTGCTTTAGTTGGCCGTCATCTCAGTTGCTTCTTGCTCAGGAACAAGGCTTCGTAGCAGACGATGATATTTAGTGCGATATCACTACGACTGTGCTGAGTATCTGTACGATTATTAGTTTTTCAGAAGATAGATGGAGTATTTTGTTGTGATACCCCCTGTACGAAATCGATACAGCACCGATCGCATATCAAATTATTTGTAGACAGGTTTTCAATCTATTTCGATGCACTATGCTACCTGCAACGACACACAAGCGACGACCCCAGCATTTTCAGAGTTCAAAAAGCACAACATGAGCGAATCCGAGTGTTCAACGAGGAATTTGTTGTCGCGACACGAGAGCCCGGTTGCGACGAAGACACTAGTGTAGCAATTGTTGACAAACAGGGGAATCCCACGATTAAGCACGCAACACAAAATGCCTTCACTCATGTGGTAGTTCGTTCACCAGCTTGCAGTTCCTCAACCAAACGTAGTTAAAGCAAACCAGCCGTTTACCCACATTTGCATCCTGTGTGCTGACACGAAGCGACAATAGGATACAACCGCGACATCATGGCAAGCGTGTCTGATGCGTCAACGCGAAATTACACATGCTCCGCCAATGCCGTTGTAGGAGGCAAAAAGAAGGAAAACACAAAACTGACTAAAATAACAACGCTTGATAAACGAAGTGCATCGGTGGGTCCAGTTTTGTCAAAACAAAAGAAACAGTGGACCCTGGAGCAGACTATCGCTGTTAGCAAGGTGGAGTGAACTGTGTCTGATATATGGGATTCTCGTAAACTTAGCTTGGTGTGCGACATACTAACGTTAACACCTGAGTTGTAAATAGGAATAAATGTTAAAACATAATTGGACCCGTACCTTTTGACTGAAGTCATCCCCGCATGCCAGCAAGTGTCCAGCTCATGGTGGGGCTTTGCGGATATGGTTTGTTTGATATGATGCCCCATCCATGTGGGTGCTACAAGGGTCATGTTTTCCTTGAAATCTTTGCACACTATAGTGAACCATCGATCGATTTTTACAGTATTAAGTTGGCATAACAGTCGGCATCCTCGTTCATCTCATTACGCTTTCTCTTTAAAATAGAAACCGAGCATTTAGTCGCAATTTTCATAATACCGACCTCTTGCGCCCACCCTGCTGTCAAATATACATAGCTGCTACAATACAAGCACTAATATATATATGCTAAACTTTATATATATATATATAAAGTTTAGCTGTTTAGTGAATGAACGAGCTGCTACAATACAAGCACTAATATATATATATATATATTAGATATAATAATGCTGCTACAATACAAGCACTAATATATACTTCCTCTGGTTGGAAATGATCGCCGGAAGTCACTATGCTAGATTAGCAGTTTTTCTGTTGCTGCGAAATCTTATACATGCCAATCAAAATTTATAAGAGGTACTTTAAGTTCAAAAAAAGATGAAGGTATCTGCTGTTTAGTTTTTTTAAAGAACAGCACACTACCACGGTTGGAAGATTTGAGCAACGCCAGTGCGGCATCATACAGCTCCCTACTACATGAGAGACTTACAGGAAGCTCATTCGCGCGCCGGAGCTTCGCTTTCCCCAAGTGTGGAAGCTTGTAGAGATTTCCGCCTGCCTCCTCCAAGATTCTCAGCATGCACGCCTGTAGTGAGAGAAAGATGTTATCCACAGTGTTGGGGTGCATCTCTCGAAATGCTTCCTCCACAGACGCTATAAGCGCATCGGTGTTCTTCCTTGGTAGGCGGTGTTGAATACTCTGCATTGAAGCAAACACTCCCAAGTCAAGGCAATTAAGCTCGAGTGAGTTAGCTGCTTGGCATAACAGTCTGATATTCCACCCTCCTCCTGTACCCGCTGCGATAACGTCCGGATCCAATGGCGACACGTGCGGCTTCGCATTATCTTGTTGCACAAATATGAACTGCCGACGATCCTTCCTTGGCCACTTCGATTTGATTGCTGGGAACACCTTAGAGATCAAATAGTCCTTGTAGACGTTTCTATCGATGGTATCAATGTTCCGAGTGCAAATTGCCCCCTTGCTTCTATTCTTGCTCTTTCGCTGCGCCTTATACTTCTCAGTGAAAGACCATATCCCCACCTTGCCATCCCATCTCTGCTTCCGGTGCGGGTCGTAGCTAGAACGTGAAACATACAATGTCAGAGGTTATAAACAGGTGCAAAAAATAAAATTAGAGAGGTTTACCGAGGGCGTGCGAGTGCTGCCAGGAACATGGTTTTGGGTATGAAGCGCTTGCTCTTCCATGCTCGTGGAGGCAACTCTTCACCGTCAAATACGAGGTAGGAGCGTCTGTTGCGGTCTGCGTAAAACCACTTCTCATCCACATGCACCATGTTATGCATCGACTCGAAGCGAAGCGTCTTATCGTCGATAAATGAGAGCACATGTTCGACACATGCCAGCTTGTTCTCGGTGGTCAGTGCCGGCTTGATAAACGTCGTACGGCGTCTTACCATATCTTCCTTCACAGCTTGTCGTATTAGGTGTCGGGACAGCCCCGCGGCGACCGCAACGCGCCGCTCAACTGCTCTATCCTCGACAGGAACACTCGCCAACTTCTTCCGCACTTCTTCTCTGTTCTTTTACTTCCTGCCACTCTTCTGCTTGATCCTGCTAGCCCACTCACCGCCAGGAATACCTGCCTTTACCGCAATCATGTAGCGCTTCCAAATAGCGCTCACAGTCTTCGGGTCACGCCTCACATGGGTACCGACAAGGGCGTACGCTCCGCGGGGCAGAACTCCGTTTTTACTAAGCTTCAGAAGCTCATCAATGATGCCTCTGCGCTCCATGTCCTTCAGGTTGGCCTTCGGCATGTTTTCACGACTCTAATCGAAGTACTGCTGGCGTGGCGGGTGCCCTCTTTTAATTTAGTTGCTACTTAGGCCGGTAAAATGAAAATGGCTCGGGCTACAGGTACCTGTTTGAGATGAAATTGATGGCTATGGGAAGAGGGGATCACAGGCTTTCTTTTTTTTCCAATAAACAGCTCTGTACAACGCATATTGGTGAAGTCATTGGTCAAAATGTCTGTTTCCGGCGATCATTTCCGACCAGAGGAAGTATATATTATATATTAGTGCTTGTATTGTATATATATATATTATATATAT
>JAIKVB010001584.1:0-12019 GCA_024679045.1 Phytophthora brassicae
GCTTGAACTTGGGAGGATTAGTAAACAGCGTGCCATACGATAGGCAACGGCATGGATAGGTATAAGACCAATCTCATTTACTCTTTGTTCACTGATAGGCTAGTTGCCTCCTGGAAACCCCGAGGGGCGCGTACAAGTACAGAGTACTTTTAACAGTGGGCCTAGCACCGAGCTCCTCAGCGAGACGAGCTTGCACTCGCCATGAGTTACTATCTTTATATCCAGAGCGAAGCGAGGCGCCCAGCCTGGCAAGACACTGTCACTAAACCCAGGCTGTTGTCATGTCGAAAACCAGATGATGGTAAGAAAAAAAACTAAACGGATGAATTACTCGGGGTACACAGACGGACGGAATCTAACGACCAGACACTTTAACGGCCACCCCAAACATTTACCATTCATATTCAAGGTACTTGATGAGTTTTGGCCGATCCAGATCTCGGTATAATTACGTAAGGATACCCGACAGTTGCTAACAAGGGGCTGGGATAGGAACGATAAAAAGATAACCTTCTTTATCAGTGTATTTGTATCGATAAACTGGGCATTTCATTGCAAATCTTTAAATTAGTTGTTGACCTCGGCGGCTCCCTTTCTACGTCGTAAAAAAGAAAATATGGCCATAATTATATAGGCGAAGAACTTTTATACACATGTTGCAGTGCTTACGGTATTCAAGTTTTCTGCCTAATTCTGAGCTCACTCGTTCGGATCATGCGTGACCTTTTTATGAAGTTGTTTTAGCAAATCAACTCTGAATCGGTTTGTATGCTTCCGCCAAACGCGAAGTGGCCGTTGGATTCCGTCCGTCTGTGTACACGTGTAATGTATGCGTAACTCACGAGAAAATATTAACAACATAATTAAGTGAAAATCTATTTGTACTGGCCATAATGGTTTGTACCGAATTTCGGCATCATTTTACACATAGAAGATGGTGACTTTCCATATACGATAGTTAGATATAGGTGTAATGTGACCCCGCAGATTCCATTTTTAAGGTCAGATTTGACGAATTCTGGCTCATTTTGTACGTATAGCGGCTAGAAAAAACGTTCTCGGTCTTATAAAAGTTTGAGGAAAGGGTTCAATTAGGGGTAGCAAATCATCAGTCAAAACGTGAGGACGCCATTGGCTCAATTAACAAAATATGGTGTTGAGTGCACGAGGTAGGGCAAGAAGGTCGGGCGCCCGGGAAAATATCAAAAGCGCACGTGCTCCATGTGCGACCTCGGTCTGAAGACTGGAAGATCATGTGCGACCGGCGCTCTGTTGATACCCGACTGGCTGGCAGCCAGCCAGTTGCTGCACGCAAAAAGGCGAGGTTTTTTGCAAGCAGGTAGTACTATTTTATAGTACGTCGAAGCGTCAGTATGTACCGAATTGCGCGTGAGCTCACCGCACGCGGTTAGAAGACAGGTGGGTATCCGGGCGACTGGTGCTCATGCTAGTGTGTGAAGCATTCCAACAAGAATAGGAGGAGGAGAATCTTATAGGCGCTTTTCATAATTACGGGAAAAGAAAATGACAGCGATATAAATATCTAGGACTGTACATGTACCGTATTTCGCATGTACAAAGGTGCACCGGCATATGAGGGTGCACCATGATATCTACCAATCACATCAAGCAGTTCATCAAGTCGTGAAACGCATGTAGAGAGCTGCAGGTACCTTTCCCCTCCAAAAATGTTACGACTTGCCAGCCATCCGATTGTTTTCCCGCGCATTGAAATGCGGAGTGAGCTTCGATCAATTGAAGCCATTAAATAATTTGAGATGCCGCGGACACATCCGCACCACATCGGCAGACCTCGGCTCCAAGGCGGTGGCCGCAATGTAACCGGCACGTCAAGAAGCACATCAGTGTTGCCAGAAAGCTCAAAATTCTGGCGTTTTGGGAAATCGCGACTCAACCCAAGATGCGAAGCACCATCAGTTACTTTTGGCACGATCTCGCCCCGGAATACTACAACTCGAAGCGCGTTATGATTAAAAAAATGTGCTGCTTAACGTACCTCCCCATGCTACGTCGGTGTGTCAGCCCGCCGATGTAGCATGGAACTACCCTTTCAAGACTCGTACCCCATGCTACGTCGGTGTGTCAGCCCGCCGATGTAGCATGGAACTACCCTTTCAAGACTCGTCTGCGCAGATGCTGGCTTGACGATATGCAGCGGCAGATTAGAATGCCGCGCCACAACCATGAACCGTTTAAGCTGACTGCATCAGTACGTGCAAAATGTGTCGCTGGGTTCGCTCGAGCTGGGACGACGTAAGTACACAAACCAACGCAAACGGCTAAAAGAAATACGACTTCAAGATCAGTGACGACTGCCTCGCTGCTGCGTCGTTAGTGGACGAGCTTCGGCAACTTTGTTTGATAGGACCAGTGTCTAATGCTGCTGACTTTACTCACGAGTTCGATCGCAATTTTGATCTTAACGGTAACGTTTATAGCGTAGCGTCATCGGCGAGCCAGAAGGAAAGTAAACGCCTGCAAAAGTTAAAAAATAATGTACATAGATTTGTGAAGGTTTTTTATTTCAGATGGCTATGGGATGCACCTTTCTACATGCGAAGTAGGTACTTGTTTAAGCACAGCCACTACCCCCTGTGAAAAAAACAAGTGGATATCTACTTGGATAAGGTAATTCCTGAGGGCAAGTGCTTGCCAAAAGTAATCAGGTCATTGTAACGTCAGAAATCTAAGTTCGGGTGTCAATATAATATATTAAAGAAATTGCTTTACCGTATGATACTTCTTTGATCCTACACTACATCTTCAGATAGGGGTAGGGGTACCTGAAGATCTTGAAAAAGTGATCTTCGCATTATTATCCAAACGACAATCGAACCAACCGTATTCGCAATTTGATTGGCTGATACGATTTGTCGGATGTAAGATGTTGTCGGATCAAAGAAGTATTATACGGTACTCTCACGCTTCGAGCAATTTTAAGAGTTGGGGCCTAATATAATAATTTACACAGGTATCTGCGATATATCGTTAATGAAGCAGTAAAGCTCTTAACTCGACAGTGATGAAGCCTTCGCGCTTCTTGTAGACCCGCCAGACCAGCCCCACCGTGCTCACAGGGGTCCCTAGACACATATGTACCATTCTGCACATTCTACCTGCCGCTCGCGGCACTCCCTTCCTCTAAAGAGGGAAGTACTTGTACGCACTCACAATTATATCCCGCTGAGCACCTCTGAGATTCTTATCTCTCGCCAATTCTCTAAGATGCAAATGAAACCTAGTGAACTCCCTCTCAGAGCATTTGAAATCACGGTTGTTGCGGGTGGTTGGGCTAATATTAGAGTGGCGGCGACCGAAAGTGTGCGGCTGTTACAATTCCTGGTACAAACTATTATGGCCTTTACAATCCTTTGATGGTGTTTCCATATTTTGGAAACACCATCATATTACAGATCATCCTGTCCTAAATAATCATTCTTTGACGTGATATCCTGCTATATTTGATATACATGGTGTCCACCGACTTGGTTCTCAGTCAAATGTATACAATACCTTGATATCCCTGCCTTCTGCTATACAGTGCTGCACCTATAGTTCGACATGGTGGACCATTCTACCCTGCTAGGTCATGCCTTTTGATAGGAGGATAGACTATACTGTACTGTATCACCTGATATATAAGAATATAAAGTTTATGTATCGTTAGAGGTGTCAAATTAGAGGTGCAGCACTGTATTTGTTACCAAAATGGGCCAAACTCTATACTTATGTCGCGTATACGTCCAAAGCCAATGGTTCTGGAGGAGCTGCGAGCTCGACGAAGGATCCGAACGTGTGTCAAGACGGAAGTGGTAGACTTAGGAACACTAACGAAAGAAAATAAACTCTCTTCTTGTGAGTTTCACTTGTCTGGCTGTAGGAAGATTTATGACTGAGAGATAGAATGCACTGCTCGTTCTTAGACTCTCTGCTTCTCTTACCTTAGAGGCTACCCTCGCGACGAGTCGTCCCTCACGTATAATTTCCCCACTTCTTTACAGGCGTACTTTAAACCCGACGATACTCCTGCAATCCATCCGCCTGACAACATGTCTTGGTTGTCCTGCTCCAAGCCGTATATTCATCGCCCTGAGATCCTAGCTGCGCCTTCATTCGAAGGGCTCATCCCAGCAGACATCGTTCCACAGAACGCTTTTCTCAACCATGTACTCCATACCAAATGTACCCATTCGAGGTACCGCCGAGACTTCGGCGATCGATGGCCCTAACACAAGTGCGTTCTGCCCGGGTACGGGACACTTAAAATGGGGTGAAATATAGTGTAAGAGCCACAAAACGATCATCGAGACGTGTTTTGTATAAATAAGCTAAGATTGGCGCGTCTTGGCAACGATTCCTTTTGTTTTAGTCTCATTTGGCTTGGACCCGAGCGCAAAGATTTGTCATGAGTCGAAAACCACCTAATATAATATGCTTAATCGAGGTTTGATACCTCACTAATTGATAATCCAGCTATACTTGATATCAACTGAAACAACGGCACCAATTAGTTAGGACAGGATGATATGTATTTTGTTTATGGTCGCTACTCGTACTGGCTATGAATGTCGTTTGGTACACATGTTTGAGACCATTGGGTATATCTTCCTGTTCCAGTAGTAGAGCCACTTAAAGGACATCGAGCTCGACTCACTACCTTTTTATGTGGGGAATAAAAAGTGGCCATTTGCAGACCTAAAACTTGATCTAAATCTTCACTCATACTATCGTAATGGTCAGAAGCTCTTGGAGTCGCCCAGCACTCAATAATTGCAATACTTCATCTCCATCTAAACGATGAATTCGTTAAAGTCGACCATCCAGATTCACATAAACCAACGGCTCACTATTTCAAGTACCGACTCACAGTGAATGTACATGTAGTCCCTAAGTTATGGCATACAGATTCGGACCAATTAATATGACAGTCAAAAAAATATGACAATTGTTTTTTTAAGGTTTATGAACGAGGTTTTTCACGGACTACATATTTTTGTCAATCACTGCTGTCTATTGAAAGTATTAATTCTGAATGAATGATTAATATCAATTTCGTTTTACTCATCTTGATTGGGATTGGACCAAAACAGTTGTCATAAGTTTTTGTCCACCGAGGTTTTATTGCCCCCATAAGTTGTTCTCACGGTTGTTCGTTTTGCAGGCAGAAGGTTTACCCAACTAGCCAATCGTTGCAAACCTTCGATCCTTCTAACCGTGAGGTCTCGCAACATTCTTGTTTCAAGTTTTATGTCCAATAGGCACTAAGAAGGATCTGACTGGCTGTTACTTCTGCTTTTCTTGGAATGGTCCGAGAAGGAACTCGTGCAGCACAGACTTGCTTCTGCAAGCTACCACTCTTGATGCATCTTTAGAGGACTCAAGTGAGGAGAAGACAGTAACGATGAGCTGGATGAAATTAATGTGGTTAATGAACTGCTAGCTACAAGATATTTGTTCTGTAGTAACGTCCTCAAGTCTGCCAAGTGGTACCCTGCAAGGATGCATCTTTAGAGGACTCAAGTGAGGAGAAGACAGTAACGATGAGCTGGTTGAAATTAATGTGGTTAATGAAGTGCTAGCTACAAGATATTTGTTCTGTAGTAACGTCCTCAAGTCTGCCAAGTGGTACCCTGCAAGAATTTTCCTCAAGGACCCTATCGGAGCTCGTCGTGATATTCGCATAAGTGTCGATGGTTTTCGCTTTTTACTTGCGTCAGTGCTCGACAACACTGTGTTTAGGCGGAAACCAGGAAATCAGCTGCAAGCTCCGGTCCATCCTCAACTGGAAGTGTTTCTGTATTCGTTACAATCGCTGTCGTACTACCAAGTTTCGCAGAACTTCGGTATTGGAGAAGGTTTGTCTATAATTTGTCATTTGTGCTAAGTATCATACAGCTAACTGGACTTGTGCTGCTCTTTTTATATTGTGCCAGGAACTGTTAAAAAATTAACGACCGTGTCGTAGAGGCGGTTCTCGCGCTGGAGAGCTCATTTGTCAGGTGGCCGACTAAAACTGATCGTACAGTCATTTCAGAGCACGTGTAGCGAGCTATAGGATTCCCAAAATGTGCTGGTTGGTTGATGGTACAATGTTCAAGCTAAAATACACACCAAAGGTCGACGACGAGTGCTACTTTCGCGCAAAGCAGATTACTGCTTAAACGGCCAAAAAAATTGTGACCACATGCGTCGAATTATATTCTATCAGGTGCGTTGTGGTATGTGACGCGTCAGGTCGAGAAGATACTACTATGTCGTTTTTACATGCAGATTGGGTTACCGGGATCTGTTCATGACAAGCGTGCATTTTCCATCACAAAGATGGCCTCGGATCCCCGTGTATTTTTCGGTGTCAACGAATATTTGCTGGTAGATAGTGCGTATGGAGTCAGCTTTCCGTTCATCATCAGTCCCTACAAGCGACCTGCTGCGCTGAAGCCTGACAACGCCACGATTAATTTTCGACTGTCAAGCCAGAGAATTGCGATCGAGCATTGTATCGGGATTATCAAAGGTCGGTTTCCCTTTTTGAGCGAGTGTGCAGTATATTTGATACAAAAAGAGAATATTGTCAGAATTTGCAAGCGACAGAGGGCGTGCTTTGTCCTACACAACGTTTGTATTGAGCCTCGTATAAAACAATTTGATCATGTTGCCGAATCTGATGAGGATTGGGCATGTGAAATCGATATTCCGTACGATCCTGAGGTGTTTCTTTCGTCGGATGATTTACGGATATATGGGTTCAGGCCGAATCTCGTCAATACGTATAGGAAGTAGTCATAGAGCTGATAATAAAATGGACAAATAGAAACAACAGATTAAACCTTTGCTTTATTTCAATCTCTTCCTCGTTTGTTTCGCTGCCGTACGATTCGTGAGCTCGTATAAAGCGTGCTTGTTCTAGTTCAAGCTTCTTACTGAACAAGGCAAACAGATTCGTGAGCTCGTATAAAGCGTGCTTGTTCTAGTTCAAGCTTCTTACTGAACAAGGCAAACTCGCGATCCATTTTTTCTCTCGCAGCCGAATGTCTTCACGTTGCAGTTCCAGCTGGGTTGCTGTAGCTACAGCTGCTGCTCATGAATTTCGGAGTCGCGCTTGTACCATTTTTCACGACGCTCCGACTTTTCTTGGTGGATTCGGAGTAAAGCGCCGTGCAAGTTAGCTGCACTAGCAATAGTAGTAGCATGAGTGATCGTTTACCAAGGGAGCCTTTGCCATTCGCTTGTCCTGGTACACTCGGTGGAGCTACTGTCGTCAGTACGTTACCGTCACCGTCGCGGTCGTGTGCACTCGCATCGTAATCTTCGTCATCTGCATGCCCCCTAAAAGCATCCTGCCTGGTTCCACCACAACTGGGGGGTTGGCATTGTGACGCTCTCCAAAAATCATATCCATTTCATAGTAAAATGGCATTTCTTCTGTAGCATCTCTACATTCACTATATTACAACGTTACGTGCATAATTATTTAGTCTGTATCAATAATATGTCCGTTCTTGCCATGGCTTACCTTTAATACTCGGTAGGTCCGACGCCTGCAGCCCAAACCCCGACTGGGCAAGCTTCTGCTTGTACTGCTTGTAACTAGACTCGAGCTCACTGCACTTGGTTTTGCACTGCTTTTTGGTCTTCACGATCTCGTGCTTGGCCAAGCAGTCGCGAGCACCCTCGTAGAAGCGCTCTTTGACCCCCGTAGTGTTGTCCTTCATATAGTTGGAGAGGTAGTTAATGAGCATGTGTACCTCGTCAGCGCTCCAGCGCTTGTTCTTCATAGCGCCGTCTCGTCTAGTCTTGCGTGCAGTCGACTTAGGCCCCAAGTCGAGATGAGTGGTGCGGGTCGGCTTCTACTATGAGGCGCGGCACTCTTTGGACCTGTGTGCTCGCAGCAACTATTTAATATCGACCAAAAGAAATCTATGTCGAACCTGCAAATAAAACCTACAGCCGATGTCAGAGTAGGAAATGCAAGCTGCACGCAGGCTTTCGCCCTCGTTTCTGATTCGACCAATTGTCCTGCAACCAGCAAACATGTCAACCGTGAGAATCACTATAGTCGGAATTGAAAAACTATTTGTCATATCAATTGGTCCGAATCTGTACACCAAAGTGTACTTACATAGACCAGATCAGATACGCCCTTTTCTGGAGACTGAATAAAACTCCCGTATCATTGACTTGCGCTACCTTATGAAATGTATCGTCGGAGTCGTTCTGTAAGCTAAATCTTTATCAAATCCTTTCGTACTCGGCAAACTGCGTCCAAAATGCCCTTGACATCCTCGCTAACAAGTACCAAGTCGAGCAATACATACAGTTCGTGTGGCACGTGGAACACTGTACATGAACTGAGAGATCACCTTGCAATCCTCGTTAAGCGTTTTAACTTCAATGTTGCAGCTATGTAGTCGTGCAGCAGCAAATAACTCCAGCTCGCCAAATGCAGACCTGATATTTCGGAGCGCTGCAAGGTCCTCTTCATCGACAAGTCCTTCTAGTTCTACAAGTTGTGTCGTGAACTCCGTCAGCTCGGTAAGGTAGTCCACTGTCGAGCTCCCGAGACTGAAATTAAGACATCTATACAGACTTGAAGTGATATCTACAGGTATGTACCAAGAAGGTGGAGCAATACAAATCTCCTCGCGGTCGTCATCTTCAATAATAAAAGATTCGTATATCTGATGTCATTCGTCCATATCGGTACTCGAATCTAGAAGATCACGAAGTGGCGGATGGAGGTTTTTTAATTCAAAGTTCTGGTGAGCAACCAGTCCGCATACTCGAAAAGCCTTTTTATTACTTTCAGCACTTTGACTTTTGATCCAGTCAAGCATCCATCGAGAAACTATCTTGGAATGTGGGACCGTGGATTTGTCCTGCTTAGTTTGCATCGTTGGATTGTCTAGCGCCTCGGCTATGTATGTATCAAATTTGTCGCCGTAACAAGCCTGAAAACTTCTGTTAACAGCCACGTCGAGAGGTTGAAGAAGATTCGTCAGATTCGGAGGAACCAGTAGTACAAAAATATTGTAGCGCTGCAAATGCTGTTCATTGAAGAGGCTGACGTGACAAGCGTATGAGTCAATATTGTATAACTTAAAAAATCAATTTAGTGCACGGCTTTGGATGAGGTCGGAAAATGGTCCTCGCGCTGCAGCAACATATTATTTGAAGCGTAAACTTGCTGGAACTATTAGATATTAGACTAACGATGCAATAGGAATAAGAAAATGCTCCTAAAGAGATCGTTGGGCGTAGATACATGAAGAATAGTATGCGGATTTCAAGCACTTTCTTTGAGTGATCGGTTCAGTGCGCGATCACATTTATACTTGGTTCCAGAATTGATATTTGGGCAAATGCTAAAATGATGCTAAAATGGCGGGTTTAATGATTTTAAGTTTTTTTCCGGTGGATTTGTTATTTAGAGGGCTTTTAGAAACCGTTCATGCTATTTTGTTCGATTTATGTAGCGTATTATGGATATTCTCAACTCTCGTTCTTCCATAGTAAACTGATCGCGCACTAAATTGATTTGATGATATTCAGCCAATAAATGCACGCTATTAAAAATTTAAATAATTTGATTGGTCAATCTATTGAATAGTGCACTGAACTGATACCGCGCACTAAATTGATTTTTTAAGTTAGCACGGGTTTCCAATAAAAACGCGTCTGTGATCGACTGCAGATTCTTTAGCATGTTCCAAAAGTATTTTGTTATTCCACATCCCAGTTGGATTAACATCAACCATGATTTCCTTTTCAAGACCCCGATGTTGGGCTTGTTTTTCAGCTTAGAAAAAGATCGTGAGGTTTTAAAACGCTCCATCAGCGGTAATGAAGAATGTTGCGGTAAAACGCTTATGACTGCTGTCACCCTTGCGTAAAAGAACCTCTCGAAGACCGCGTGTTGCAATTGTTGATTTTGGTTCTGTCTCAAAGTATCGGAGGACTTGGTCCATATTAAATGATGCTGGAGGTCCGGTCTTGTGCTCCTCGATGAGGTTTTGCGCCTTTTGCATAAATTCAAGACATACAGACTTTGCGTCGGAGGGAAGTGTTCGAGTTGTCATCTGTCTCCTAGAGACAAGGTTTTTTGCTTCTTGAAGTTGTCCAGCCATCCAGCGGAAGCTGAAAAGGAAGTGTGGTGGGGGACACCGCGGTAAGCCTACGGCTTATGTTCAGGGCTTGCAGTTGGATATACTTGTCTTCACTCGTAGGCCTTTTTGGTTTCTGGTCACGACCCATTTATGCAACTCTTTTTCCATGGTCTCGAATGGGGGCTTACGTCCTGCTCCAGACAATCTTCTCATCGTACGCGTAGCGAGGTGGCGGTCCTTCGCAGCGGCGTTGGGTTCTGATTCTTTTCTATGCCAGGCTCGAAAAATAGATGCTGATGGCACCTTGAACTTGTTTGCTAGTGCTTGAAATCCGTGGACCTGTACATTGGGCTTGTACTCGCTGAAGACGGAGCGCTTGAAGTCGAGCGTATAGCTAGCTCTCTTTTTATCTGGCGGCATGTTGTTTTTTGGCGCCTGAGTAAAGCTGGTAGCAGACAGCTAATTAGGAAATGACAATAACGACTGGGAACGCCGGCTCGAGGCTCTCTCTTCTGCACTAACAAATGACTGGTAAGGAGCGTCTGAACGACGATATTGACAAACGAAAAGGAGTTGGCAAGGTTGGTCTACAACATATGCTGCAGGTAGGCGCTCTATTTTTGTATGCTTTCTAATCGAGGGTGTGGTAGAAACTGCGTTTGTTGCGAACCCTTGAAGTTAACGCCTAGGCGTTTGGTACGCGGTAAGACGGTAGCATTCGTATTGGCTAAATTAGTGCTGTATGCCATAACATATCATAGGGAATTCGGTAGATTTTTTATGTACTGTACTTAACAGGTGGAACCTACTCCATGTACCGTATTTCGCATGTAGAAAGGTGCATCCCATCATCTGAACTAAAAACCCTTCACAAGTCTATGTACATTATTTTATCACTTTTGCAAGGCGTTTAACTTTCCTTCTGGCTCGCCGATGACGCTACGCCATCAACGTTACCGTTAAGATCAAAATTGCGATCGAACTCGTGAGTAAAGTCAACAGCAGTAGACACTGGTCCTATTAGACAAAGTTGCCGAAGCTCGTCCACTAACGACGCAGCAGCGAGGCAGTCGTCACTGATCTGCAAGTCACATTTTTTGTAGCCGTGACGTGCCTGGTGACATGGCGGCCACCGCCTTGGAGCCGAGGTCTGCCGACGGGGTGCGGATGTGTCCGCGGCATCTCAAATTATTTAATGCCTTCAATTGCTCGAAGCTCTCTCCCCATTTCAATACGCGGGAAAGACAATCGGATGGCTGGCAAGTCGTAACATTTTTGGAGGGGAAAGGTACCTGCAGCTCTCTACATGCGTTTCACGACTTGATCAACTGCTTGATGTGATTGGTAGATATCAAGGTGCACCTCATATGCCGGTGCACCTTTCTACATGCGAAATACGGTACTCCGTTCCGGATACCGGTACTGAAACTGATCATAGTGGCCAGAAAACGGACCCTTTTTAATGAAAAATGGCTCGCCTTGTTTTCGGCCGGGTACAAACGGTCGCAATAGCCTCGTCACATTTCCCTCAGCCGGGCACAGTAACACGTGCCATGACTCATACCGGTATCGTACCGTGCGATTGTTCTGGAACGGAGTGGTACAGTACTTAGTAAGAAAGTGAATGAGTCATTCGAACAGAGACGAACATGTAGGTACAGAAATGTGATGGAGGTTTTACTGGACATCTTCTGGGCCTATCATGTGTTTAACATTTGTATCAAGTTGTGTCAATTGTTGGTACGCGACCATCGAAGAGCTCTTAGCTCCAAATATTAGTAGCACAAACACAAGATTTACGAAAGTCCCGTCGTCGTCAGAACCGGAACGAAAACGATGCACTAGATCAAGGTAATTCTTGACTTGTTGTTAGATAAAAGAGAAACGTGGTGACC
>JAIKVB010001585.1:0-11999 GCA_024679045.1 Phytophthora brassicae
TCAATTATTGTAATGGACAACGCAAAAATTCACATGTATCGAGAACTCGAATCGGTATTAGTCACTGTTCATCTTGAGCTTGACTATTTACTTACGATCATTTTTATTATGTTCGTTAGGTTATCCACCAAACTGGAGCAGGACTTCTCTACCTACCGCCATATTCTCCCCAACTGAACCCAATTGATGTTTGTTTTGGTCTCCTTAAACGTTGGATTCAAAAGAACGCCAATCTCGTCTTCCCGTTATACCCGACTTTGGTTTTGGGAGTGGCAATGCGCTCCTGCTGTCGAAGTCGCGAAGTACCCAAGCGAAAAGGAGTTTTAAATCTTTATGCTCACTGTGGTTACGACGACACGAACCTTCGCACTTCAGAATTTATAGTCCGACAGGTGAACCAAGAAACTAGCGAGGGTGAGCATTAACAAAGAATTAATGTGCAACACCTTCAATTGATTTTTATTTTTCTGTCCGAACCTTGTTTAATCTTGATGCATGTTATGATCACTGTCAGGCACGTTCTCGCCTTGGGGCATCATTGCCTCGGGGTGAAACCCATGAAAAATCCCGCGAGTGAAGATGTCGTGCTGGGGAAGCCCCAATGCGGCACACGAAGCGATGAGCGCTTTATGCGTAGCTTCACCCATGTGTGGAACATCTCAACTTCAACTTTCACTGCATCATCGTCCGGTTCTGGGGCACTACCTTCCAACGCTGTAGCCGCCGTAACCAGTGCTCTGGCCTGCTGCATAGTATTGTCGTCTGGGACCGAGAACGGAGTACCTTCTGGCTGCCTAGCACGGTGGACTGCAAGATGGTGTGACGCAATTGGCCCGAATCTCTCCGTACCTCCCGCTTGTACAGCCGCAATCTCCGCAGCTGCAGCTCGAACCCGGTCGGCAGTTGCACGCCGTATGCCGTCTGTTGGTTTTACCACTGGGGCGAGGTAAACAAAGAACTCGAACTCGAACTGCACATACACAGGCTTTTCGTCCGATGCTAAAGCCGATATGTCCTCTTCCGTAACGCACGTCCACCGCTTAGTTAGCAGCTCCATGAAGTTTGTTTTGGACAGCGGCTTGAAATCTTGCTGGCGAGCATTTTTGGTGGCTTTGAGAAACACGTTCTCTTCTTCGAGTACGCTTGGACTAAGACCAAACTCCGTTCCGACAAGAAGCCTTAAGATTTTAGCTTTAGCAACTTCAAAACCCTCTCCTAACGTAAACGATACCTTTTTAGCGATGCCTTTCCGTGGGCCTTTAAGACGCTCACCGGTTCGGAACGTAACGATTCCTTGTAGGTCCTCGTCACGAGGCAACGTGCCTGCCCTGGCAACCACCATTTTAGTGTGCAGCACCTGACTGGATAGTGTAAGTGTGGACGAAGCTAATGAGCTATTGCACGCAGCAAACAGATCAGTATTAGTTTCAGTATAGCCGCCGACAACTCGCACAATTATGCAACAACAAAAAACACAATGTACGTACTTTTCGAGCCGCGTCGAGGACGACAGAGAAGTCAAAGGGTGTGATGCTGCTATCGTGAGAGGCTAGTACAGGTGTAGACGAAGCTAATGAGCTATTGCACGCAACAAACAGAGCAGTATTAGTTTCAGTATAGCCGCCGACAACTCGCACAATTATGCAACAACAAAAAAACACAATGTACGTACTTTTCGAGCCGCGTCGAGGACGACAGAGAAGTCAAAGGGTGTGATGCTGCTATCGTGAGAGGCTAGTACAGGTGTAGACGAAGCTAATGAGCTATTGCACGCAACAAACAGAGCAGTATTAGTTTCAGTATAGCCGCCGACAACTCGCACAATTAAGCAAAATACAAAATCACAATGTAGGTACTTTTCGAGCCGCGTCGAGGTCGACATAGAAGTCAAACTGTGTGATGCTGCTGTCGTGAGAGGCTAGTACAGGTGTAGACGAAGCTAATAAGCTATTACACGCAACAAACAGAGCAGTATTAGTTTCAGTATAGCCGCCGACAAACTACATTGGTGCTCGCGTACCTGTACGGTACATAGACAGCTAATAAATCGAGCACGACATTGGCTAGCAAAAGGCCGATTTAATGCTCGATTTATAGTGATTCGCATTTTTATGAACACAATTTATTTTGCTACTGGATCGATCTAACGGCTAAAACTGATCGGCAAAAAACTTGCAAGGCACAATACATGTGGCCTTGTCCAAATGGCGTTTCTCGAGATTTCGTTTAGGTACGAAATTGGGTGGCTCAACATTGACGGCCGTTTTTCTCGAAAACAGCAACATGTGGATAAGTAAACTTTTGTTTGAGGGAGTCTCGTATGAACTTTGCCAAGTGGCTCAAGAGGTGTGCCGTTTTAGTTACTGAATCTTGCTCAAGTACGACTGTGTTGGTTCTAGTTTTGGACAGGTACCGGTACTGGTTTTGAGACGATGGTTGCAAATCGGTACTGGTTCCCTAAAATTAGATCTCGACATTGCAATTAATTGAAGACAATACATGTAAATACCGGTATTCAGGTTATATTATTGGCCGACCCCTGGAATTAGCCTAAGCGGTAGGCGGGAAAGCTGTACATGTACCTGGTGTAGTAATTCTGGATAGATAAGAAAATATAGGAGAGCTCTCGACTGCACCGTTGCAGCAACGCGGTGGGCCTCTCAGTGGTATCAGCAGCGATATGATATTATGGAATACATGTACCGGTACCAAAAAAAGTGTACTTATTTAACCGAGATCGTTAAACTTCCGTGACACGACAGTTGAGGAATGCATTTTTAAGCCTTTTGTACAGAGCTATTCCTCCAGCATCTTAGACTTTCGAACCAAGCGTCATCACCCCGGAAGGAAAAACCGAGCCAGAGCACTCCACGGCCTTTTCCAGTAGCATCGTAACGTTGGCATAACTGAGACCAATTTCAGTTACCGTATCCGCAGCCGGTTTATTCTTCGGGATCCACATAAAGTCCGGGTGGATATCGTTCGACTCGTGAAGCCATTCACTACCAATAATGTTCTCGGCACCATCCAGCTCCGACAGATACTCGTAGTACGTACTCACTGTGAAGTTTTGATTCAGACCCGAAGCCACCAGACCACCGTCTACGAACGTCTCGTTAATCCTCGACAGACGCGACTTGACGTACACGACGCTCGAGGCATTTTCGTTCCAAGTATAATTCTTCATTCCATAGAAGCTGTCTGCAGCCTTCTCGGTGGTCATGGCATTTTGCTGAAACAACGGGTTGATTCCAGACTTCTAGGTCAGCATCTCTGTCGATGATGAAGGTGGATTTCAGACTACCGAGGATGCTGGCAGCGGCGACGTGAAAGAAGCCGGGGTTCACGGTTCGGTAGATTTCGTTCTCGTGATATCCAATTCGTCATCTGAGTCGTTGCCGCCATTGAAACAGGCGCCTATGAACACATAGGCGAGAGCATCATACTGAGTTCTTATCGGAGTTCCTTGCATGACTGCGGCTTTTAGATCATGCAAACACGGAAATTCGGTACCGGTATCGACCCAATCTTCGCAGGTGCATTCATGCTCTGGTTGTTCAACTTGTCTCCAACGGTGAATACCGGTATAGCCATTCTCTTGTGTTGGGCCAACAAATTGCACCGAATAAGAGCCCTCCATCGCTATTGCGTCGCACTTTTCGGCATTGCTTCGCTATTCGTGAACTGTGTACAGATCAAGGACATTTGCTATTACTAAGTAATAATTAGGCGAGTGCTACCGCCCATGTTTTTAATTAGGGTTAGGTTTCTAGAAATGTGGACAGTAGGGGGTTTCAAAGTACCCATTGATGAGGATTTTGTTTTGCAAAAAAACAGGATTTGTTTGAGCAATAGATAAGCCTCCCGAGACGCATCGTTTGGAGTCATTTTTTGCCATCTCATTTTTCGTGTTAGTACGTTTTTTTAACGAAATACTACGTAGTACTACATATTTACGTTGCCCTCATGGGTGGCTGAGAGGAGCGAGTCCAGATGGCACGTCGGCGAGGGGGAGCCGCTGGCGGTAGTACTGGAAGTGCTGGTGGAGGGCACACATCGCTGCTGCAGAAGCATTTCAATATTATTGTTGGCAAATCGACCGATGGCCGCTCAAAGGCCTTTGGTGGAGCGCAGACGAAGATCGCTGGTTTTGGGCTAATGGCTGACTACGTTTATGCTTCTTGAACTCCCTTTCGGGAGACGAAATATCAATTCGGAGTAACTTCCACTCTTCTCAATCGGCGTCGAAGCTGATAGAGTGCGCACGCTCGATAGATAAGCCACCTATACCATAAAATCGTTAGCTGGTGTTATGATCCATTCGGACTCTGACGAACTCCAGTCCACAGTCATTTAATAATAAGGTGAGGTGTATTGTGCAACTGATTTCTTACGGTCTCGAACTCTAATACTCATTACTGCCGGGTGTATACATCCCCGCAGGTTTCCAGCTATTACTCCGTCGGCCGTGCCTTACCCGTCGTTGTGTAGCATGGCGCTGCACCTAGCACATGTGTCTGTTCGTATCCTAGCGAGTATGTCCATCTCTTGTCTCTTCCCTCCATCTCCGTATGTCACCAACCATTAGCTCCCTACTTCGTCCGGCATGTGTTGGTCGCCCGTGTCTGCGCAAGTCATGTATACCTTACTTTGGTTGTGATCCATTGCCCAGTTTGCGAGCCAATCCGCCACTTTATTGTCGTTCCTGAAATGGTGGGACCAGCTCCCCACTTAGAACATGTACACGAGCCGGTTCGACACTCGATACCAATGCTGCAGCCTTCTGGACTTAGGAGATCTTCTATCTCTCATCATGCATACGATTAGTGCGCTGTCACCTACCACATGTAGCTGTCTCCATGCCTGTTGTACGGCCTTCGCCAACAGCCTCTGTAGTCCAATAAATTCAGCTATGTTATTGGTCGTGGTTGGGTTTCCCAGTGCTGTAGCCACTGCCCACTGCTCTCGGTCTTCCCTTCGCTTCCTTCTTAGCTCCACCATCCAACTGCCGCTGCCACCGGGTCCCGAATTGCCCCGTGATCCACCGTCGAACATCCCTACCCGTGTGCACGCTGCCGTTGTGTCCGTCCTCGTATCTTCGTGCATGACCTGCTGCCCCCATCTCCACGCCACAGATGTTCAGCTTCTGATACGTGGCCTTCGTCAGTGGGTACAACCCCAAGCGGTACCTCGCAAACGCTTCCCGTATCATCCCGCTGCATCTTAACAATTGGTCTCCTATCGTAATCGTCCTATTCCATACTTCGCCTCTACTCGCCATCTCCATAGCGCTGTGACCACGACCGCGCATCCCAGCGCCCACAGATCCTGAGCCACTTCATGCAATTGTTGCCATTGATCAATGAGCCATCCACGCGTCTTGTCCAGCACCATGGAGAAAATTTCCCTCGTAATCGGGTGGCTGCCGCCAACTCCTCTATCGACAATCCCTTTTGGTACGCCCCACCGCTCCGTCCACATATTCCAATGTGCCTGGGCACCGTGACATTTCCACACGAGATGAAAAGTGCCACTGGAGTCGCTGTTCTGACATCCAGCCTCAGTGCACCTGAAGCCGAGGTCAGACGTAACCTGTTGCATTTCAGCATATAGAGATTTTGTGCTTGGTAGGGCGTGATCCCTGTTCTCTTGTGTATTCGTCCCCAGGTCAGGCCTTCCGGTGCCTGAGCCATTAGCAGACACACTGTCGACCATGTGGCTTGGGTCTTGCTCATGGCCTTGCTGGCTCTGCCGTTCCGTTTTGCGTTGATATTGTCTTGTAGTGCCGCCGTACTTGCTTCCATCTACGATGCCCTGTCCACAGTACCCGCATTCTGCATAGTGCAGGATGCGATACCGCCCAGATTCTTCGCTTATCCGTGTTCAGTATTTTCGCGACTGCGTCCTCAACCGAAAAGCCACTGGTCTTACAGTCCACCTCCGTGCACCTCGAAGCCCATGTGTGCACCAGTGAGTCATTAATCACTTCAAACACATGGTGTGGATCGTCCAAGTCGTGGTGTACGCCTACTTCCGTCTGGAATCTTGCTCGTCCCACTATCTCAGGGTAGTTGGAGACAATATTTAGGCAAAGCTCTGTGAAGAGGCTGGCTTCCTGTCCCCACTTGATTATGTCTGGGTTCACGGGCGTAAAAATCATACTTTCATGTGGCCCTGTTGTCATCGACAGCAACGAGCTCAACCGTTTACGCCTGGGTTGTTGTACGACCCTTCTATACCGCGCCCACGTTTGCGCTTTCCCGCTGTCATCCCATAGCCAAATGTGCCGCAACCCTTCTATACCGCGCCCACGTTTGCGCTTTCCCGCTGTCATCCCATAGCCAAATGTGCCGCAGCTGTACATTGCACAGCTCTGCTGAGATGCAATCGCCAAACTTTTTTCTTCTCCGTTTCCTGCTTTGTCGTAGGGCTTCTTGAAGAGCCCCGCTGCATCGTATTTCCAAACGGGTGCTGATTGTTAACTAGTCACTTTATAATTTTCAACTAGCCACTTTTTGTAACCGCGTTTCGACTGGTCACTTTCTTTTTGCCATACTTAAGAGGAGCACCTCGCTGCGCTCGGTTAGCGACAAGCCTGGGTTTAAGCCCGCGTGCTGCGCACCCGGATCTTAAACCACAGGGATCGTTCTAGCCTCCGTTCATAGAATACTAAACAGTGACCCTATCACCATACACGCGCTCCGCGCGGACCCAAAACACTGGCGGCTCGCTACGCTCGCTGGTGACACACCCTAAGCCCGCTACGGCTTCGCCTTCACTTGCCAGTGTAGTAAATTACCATGTCGTCACATATTTTGGTCATTTGGTCTGACCAAAAGTTGCATTCTGCTCAAAAGGATAGTACCGTCAACGTTCTTCTAAGTACGATTGGTGACGTATCTAGCCGAGACGCAAAAGTGACTATTTTTAATTGCACTTTTAGAAGTGGCTATTTGAAAATTAAAAAGTGACTAGCCGAAAATAAATACCCATTTCCAAACCTGCAGCCTGCCACTTAACCTGCAGTCCGTGGGCCCGCTTCATTTGTTGTCTGATGGCCTGCGCCCCTGCTTTCGTCTTCCGCTGTGCTCTTTCGTCCCCTGCTATCCACCTTTCTGCCCACGGGCGCCCAGTTTGCCACGCCGTAGGGAGCAGCTGACACGTTGGTATGGTGCTGTTGAAAATTAATGTCGCTCCTCCTCCTGCCTGCTGCGACTGAAGGATGTCTCCAATCAACTGTTTCGTTCTATCCTGCGTCACCCCCCAATCACCGACCATGGCTGCGCTCATGGCTATCAGTTCCGTTTCCAAGTTTGGTAGTCCGATTCCTCATCCGTAATTTTCTGCTCCGCTTGTTCTTTTCTCACCCAGCCTGGTGTGCCTCCGATAGGTTCCGTGAAGACTGCGTTCCGTACGAAATTCCGTATACATTTGTCAGTTAGTGCTACAATCTCCTGGGTCGGCCATGCATGCCGGGCGATGTACATGAATTTCGGTATGATAATAGCCGCTGGTATCATTGCCCTTTGAGCCGCCGTATTCGTTTTCACCTCTGCTAAAGCTAGGCTGACTTTCAGTGCGGCCATAGACTTGGTCCACGCGGTTTTGGTGGCGTTCCCTGTACCCGCTATATGCCCCAAGTAACGTACTTCGTCTGCTTCTACAATCACTCTTCCTTCTCTGTTCCGGTCCTCGCTCCCCGTGCTGTGCAATGCTTGGCCGCTGCCGAGTTTAACCGCTACGCATTTAAATAGGTTTAGCATCAATCACGAGACGTCTGAAAAACGCCTCAATGCTGCTATCGCCGCGTCCTGCATTCGTTGATCCGCGATGTATATTGCTGAGTCATCCGCGTATCCCGCAATCCTGACTTCTTGCCCGTCTTCCTGATCATGTAGACAGATGCCCGTGATATCCACTGCTGCTTCAATTTCATCATAGAGGAGATCCACAGCCATAATAAAGAGAAGAGGCGCTAAAGGGCAACCCTGCCGGATGCCTTGCGTGACTTTGACCGCCTTGGATAGAGAGCCGTTCGCCTTGAATCTAACTGACGTGTTCTTATGCAGTATGCGTAAAACCGTCTTACCCCGCACACAACGGATATGCGCTCTATTCGAACATTCAAGTTTTAAAAATCAGAGTAAAAAATTCGATTATAACGCATGTCTAAATATAACGCATACTTTACCTTAAGTTCAATTGTGCTTAAGTTCGATTCTCATAAATTAAGCAAATACCAAGCCAGTGGCTTGACTTACAGTGATTGGAGCCACGCCACCCACACCAATCGACGCACCAGGCACTCGCCGCTACTGAAGCTCTCATTTTTAAATTTGCAGCGATGCCCACAGCCTCCCCAAACAAAAACGCCGGAGTTACACTATCAAGGACAAGCTGGACATCATGGCAGAGTACAAGGAGGGCGTTACCGGCAGTGGTTTTCATGCTCTAGGTGTCAAGTACGACGTTAAGCTGGTAAATCTTTTACGCAGTGGCTCATTTTTTGCCGTCAAAGTAGATGGCTACTTGCTTTAGATCAAACCTAAATCCCGCAATACATGTGCATTTTGTGTTTAAAAAGAAATGTTTTGGCTATCAGTATAATTTATGAAAGAAGTGAAGCCTTTTGGCAAATACTCCGTATTTTACACAGCCACCGAGAAATAAAGACCCTAACGTTACACACTCGATTTGAACTGCACGTAGGCGGCTTTGAACTCCAGCCTGTCGCGTAGGAGGGTCAGGTTTTCACGACAAGGCCAGATTTTTGGACCCGATTTGTATTTTTCAAACATTGTAAACATATTCGTTGTACAGTATAACGCATAGGCGTTATAGTCGAATATTTCCGTTTTGTCGCAAAATTCGTAGCGTAACGCATATGCGTTGTGTGCGGGGTAAGACGGTAGCAGACAGAAATGGGGAGGGAAAAACTTTCTTTTCCAATACCTCCATAAAAAATCTCTATCCAATGAGTCATAAGCTTTTGCAAAATCCAGTAGTAGCACTTGAGCATTGCCCAAACGTCCGTCGTGCTTCCGATACACGATCTTAGCGGCTTCATACAGGTCGATCGCTTCATGGATTGTCCTTCCAGGCACGAAGCCACATTGGGTGGTGTGTACCAATTGTGTAATGTACTTTCGTACCCTCCAAGCAAGAATCCGTGTCAGAATCTTGTAGTCGGAATAGAGAAGCGCTATGGGTCGGTAGTTATACGGGTTCGCCTTATCTCCTGCTTTACTGATGCTGAAGATATGCGCCTCCAGGAAGGATCACGGAACGGTCCCTTTCTCGATACATCCATTGTAAAACTTAGTCAGTATAGGTACCATTTCATCTATATGGTCTTTGTACCACCCATTAGGCAATTCGTCTGGGCCGCATGCTTTACCACTCTTGCATGTGTTGACGGAAGTGTAAACTTCCTCCTCCGTTATCGGGTCGTCTAAGTCCGTCATATTCACTGGATCCCATCGGTTCGCCCTTTTCCTTACATATTCCACCATCGAGTCCGTTGCGTTCGCCACTCCGTTGAAAATTGGTTCCAATGACTCCGCCAATATGTTCGCTTTATCGTGATCTGGGGTCCTAGTTCCTACGATTCTGCTTTTTAGGTCGGGGATTGTAGTCCACAGTCATTTCATACACTCCGAGCAGAAACAACTGCTCGTTCAGCCACGTCAACATTTTCTTTCGCTCACTCGAAGGCAATATACAGACCGACTAGCCACCAAACGAAGCTGCGACCTCGCCGGACCTCCCCTCGTGCTGCTGTCGGTGGACGTGACCTCTCTGCTGCTGTCGGTGAACCTCCCCTCGCTGCTGCTGTCGGCGGACTTTCCCTCGCTGCTGTTGTCGGCGGGCTGACCGGCTTGCTGAAGTTAGTTGGATACGGACCACGCAGATGGTTTTGTGGGGTTTGCGCTAATTATTAGGGCGTTTCAAAGCTGAAGAGGTGACCGAGTTGGCTGAAAGATTAGCCTAATTTTTGCCTAAATGTAATCCTCATCAATGGGTACTTTGAAACCCCCTAATGTCCAGGTTTCTCTAGTTTTGACCATGATTGCACGAGATAGCAGAATATATTACGGTATTTTATTTTGTTATGTTTTGGCATGGTGGAAACATGCTCAAATCATGTTGACACGATGACAAGAACAATGAAGACTGATCGAGATGCTGAGTTGTCGCAGAAGATGTTAACTCTCATCTTGCATGAGTGAGAACTACCTTTTGGAATGTATCCATCACTCCCTCATTTTGTGTACATGCTTTACTGTATCATGCAAAAAAATGTTTTCAACAAGTAAATTTGTATTGACGATCTTAGCGGTGCTAGTTACTTCCTACTCGTATCCTACGGTTTGCTCGTGTCGCTGAAGTCCACCACGGTACGCAGTATATCCCATTGACGTCGCATGATCCTTACATCGGTGTAGTCGTTGCCGACCTCCTTGCAAAAACGACGCCAGAAGAATAAGCAGATGAAAAGTCCACAATTGTCGCTGTCTCTTTGGATGGGGCTGTGCACGGCTGTGATGTTGTACTTATGGGGAAGACTCTTTTTCACAAGCTCGCTCGCTATCTCTGCCAATAGGTTATGATTCGCCCGCTTGTCCAAACTGTCGTAGCAGTATATAGTGTTATTTCGGTCCATCGACTACCAGACATGTCCAGTGAGTGCCGTTGACATTTAATAGCATAAACACCATCGCATTGTTGCATCCTGCTAGCAAGCTCAATGTACGTGGAGGTAACCACATGTCTTTACGAGACACCGGTGTTTTCATCGGCGGCAGAAAAATTGTAGTGTTGTTTCCGTACTTGGACGCCAGAGTTATCGCGAACAGGTTAATAAAGTTGTCTTGAAACCAGGTTTTACCGCGGTCACAATACAAGTGGCTCCACTCCAAATGGAACCCGTCGCCAAAGCCAGGAAGGCGCCCCAGAGGCCACGTCTCAATAATTCGTTTTGCTATGTCGGCTGCTTTTTCGACTTCAAATTGACTGGCCACGCTGCTCATCAGCCATGAGTAGCACTGCATTCCTTCGCTACATGTCTTGCTCAAACTCAACAGAAACTGCATAGCCATTAGTTGGCGCTGAGTAAAATCCCCTAGACCTTCCACACTTAGCACTCAGCATTTAGCAGTAGGATCTGGACGTTTGCTAACGTCCATTGCATTTCAAAAAACAGTATTGCGCTCTATCAACGCAAGACCCTCAAGGACCATGGGCTGCGGAAGCCGATACGGAACAAGTGCCGCATCAGCCACTCGCTGCTCTACTGACAGTTTCCTGGGTTTGAAGCCTCCGGTCCGTGTCTCAAAGGTATTTAGAAAAGAAAACAAGTCCACGAGGTGGGGTTCGCAACTCTTGATAAAATCCTCCACGTCTATCACATCATCTCCACGCAATGCATTCCGCAGCTTGGTGCTTTTGTTGTATTCCTTTCGGTGTTGACCGCGTCGAGATTTTGCAGCATTTCTATCTTTTCCGGGTCGGCCTGTACGTTTTTGTGGATTAAATGGCTTCATCAACTTTCCGCCGGGGGTCGCCTTGGTCTCCATTGGAGCCGATGTGGTTGGAAGAGAACCCATGTGCGTCTGGTCATCTTTAATTTCACCATCAGCGCCACACGCCTCGTCTGCAACCTGAGTTGGGGGCACTGAGTCGTCTGCTTCGGCTACAAGTTGTTTACTATCTCCGACGGCAACAGCTTTTGGACGTTCCTCCAAGGATACGTCTCCTTGACGCAAGTTTCTCCACCAAATCTCCAAATTTTCCATTGCAGTCCTGATTTTTTTGTCCGGAAGATCGGTGATCTCTGCACTAATTCTGACAAAGACATCCTCAGCATTCTTGTACTTCTCACGCTCGGTCAGGTGTTATTTTTGCGGAACTTCACCGCTTTCTGTGCTTACAGATTTGGACGGAAAGATGTGACGAGCAAGGTTTTTCTAAAGTATGCGATTAGGAGCGGACTCAAAAGA
>JAIKVB010001587.1:0-11991 GCA_024679045.1 Phytophthora brassicae
GCTCCCTCCGTTCACCCTCTTCCCACTGCCCTTTTTAATTATTGTGCAGGTAGCCACTCCCCTTGTTCAATTAAGCATCGGGAGTGTGCGTGTAGCCTCTGCCATTAAGCATCCCCTGTGAAAAATCGAAGTGGATAAGGTAATTCCTCGACTTTGCCAACTAAACGTGTTATGCTGCATATTATTCAGGCTTCGTCAATTTAGGCTTTTCTAGAAAGTACATTTCGTCCTTTATATGTAAAATGCCTGTTTGCGATTAAGGCGATCGGAATCCTAGGCCGAACGCGTGAACCCTGGTGACAACTTTCTGTCTGTATGACAGCTCTCTGGCCTAGTAGCCTAAATTTATTTGTATTGTGCTGATATCGCTCGAAGTAGAAGACAAGTTATGCAACAAACAGTCGATGTATCCATTCTCTTTTTAGGCATTTTCAAAACCTTAATATAGGCATGCTGTCTAAATTGACGAAGCCTGCATAACCATGCGACGTTGCTTGATTAGTAATCAATGATTACGCTTTGCATCAAATCGACAATGTCCATCCATTGCCGACTTTACCGACATTCGATTCAATACAGTACCCCTTAATTAAAACACCCAAAAACACCTAAACTTACCGGTAGCATTTATATAGAGTAGCCTGAGGTAGCGGGAGGGAAGACCCAGTGCAAATCACTTTGGATAATGTAGAATAGGACCAGCCGCGCTACGCTTGGCTGGGCGCCCCTCCGCCGCCTCGCCTCGCTTCGCTTGGGATATAAACAGCCGCGCTACGCTTGGCTGGGCGCCCCTCCGCCGCCTCGCCTCGCTTCGCTTGGGATATAAGATAATACCGTAACTCCCGGCGAGTGCAAAGCTCGGCGCTGGGCCCGCCTACGTAAATACCATGCGGCCCTGCTTCGTGGGCACCCCGCATGGGTTTGCTGTAGCTACGCGACCTCGCAACCGCTCGCTTCTGAGGTATGGGTACACATGTCGCCCCTCCTCTTAAAGGTGCTACAGTATTGTGCGTTTTTAGGTGCTGGTTGATGAAATGGAAGTGTTTTTGGTATTATGTCTCGATTCATTCCCGAATTTAAGCATTTTAGATCACCAGTTCTTCTAAGTCAAGTAAAATGGTATCGATGCAGTTGATGGGGGTTTATTCAGACTCTGCGTGCGAGTCATTGGTATCGCTGATCAGTATAACAAGTAAGTCCTGCTCGCCTTCGGGGTGTAGAGCAACTAGGATCGAGAGCAGCACATACTACACTGCAACAACCTGCACCTCCAGCATTTACGAGCACGTGGAAGATGTGTACGGCGAAACCGACTATTTACTCATGGATATCTACAGCGACACCGACTGCACCACGCACACTCAAACGGCAGGGTTTGCAGCCTTGGGAAAGTGTGAAGTCGCCGGTACAAACGGTCAAAGTGTGACCGCGACACTTAACGCGAACGGGTCTGCGCAGTTAACCTACTACCTCAACACATCGTGCATCGACCCCCTCTCTAGCTCGTTTTCACTCACTGAAGCTGATATTAGAGGCCACAAGTGCTCTAATGGACGAAAGTTTTACTCCAGCTTCGGTGGTTCCGATACAAACGGCGTCGGCTTTAGTGACAACACTTCAGGAGTCTCGTCTTCAGCAGGCACCAGCAATAATAGTTCCGGACTCAGCGCAGGGGTGATAGCAGTTATTTTTGGTGGCCCAGTCGTTCTGCTTCTACTTGGTGCACTTCTCTATCGACGATGTCGACGGCGCCATCATACAAAGCGAGGTGAAGACTCGATGACTTTTAGGCAGACGAACAACCGCAGAGACGCTTTCTATCAGACCCAGTCAACTCCAGCAAAGGCTCTTAGTATGACCACCACCACTTCTGTCTTCGACAGACACAGTAATGCCCAGCTTTGGGATGACGATGTCATTATCGGTGCTCGAATCTCTCGCAAGAAAGTGAAACTTCACAAGCTCATTAATCGAGGTGGCTTTGGAGAAGTCTATGAGGGCAGCTACAATGGCCAGCAAGTTGCGGTGAAGATGCTGCTTCCGGAAACGAGGAAAACCATGGCGCAAGTGAACGCATTCTTGGGCGAAGTGAAGCTTATGGCGACTCTTGACCATCCTCGAATCATCTCGTTCGTTGGTGTTGCCTGGGACCAACTCATCGATATCTGCGTGCTGTCCGAGTACATGGCTGGGGGTGACCTCAAAGCTCTGCTGACTGAGTTTGATCAGCAGGAACGTCCTGTCGGATTCGATCAAGTAAAGATCAAAATTGCTCTTGATGTTTGCAGTGCGTTGACTTATTTGCACTCCTGTACGCCTTCAGTGATCCACCGCGACCTGAAGTCCAAGAACATTTTACTGGATGAAGCTTTGAATGCGAAGGTGACGGACTTTGGCATTTCTCGGGAACGAGTGGACGCAACAATGACTGGAGGCATTGGAACAACCTTCTGGATGGCGCCTGAGGTTATGATGGGCGACCGATACGATGACAAGGCTGACATATTCTCGTTCGGTGTGGTCCTCTCTGAACTCGACTCTCACTCTATGCCGTACACTTTATCAAAGAACAGTAGTTCCACATCGTCATCGTCGCAGTTAAGCAAACTCCCCCACGCAGCCATTCTGCAAATGGTGGCGGCTGGAAAGCTTCGCGTTTATTTTTCCGATGCAGGTCCGCAATCTGTGATTGATTTAGGCCTCTCATGTGTAGCATTAGACCCAAAGAACCGACCAACGGCAGCTGAAGCATTACACATACTGCAAGAAGCTATGAAGGAAGTTCGGGTATAGTATGATTTGATACACTTGAAGAGTGTAGTGTATCGGTGATGTAATATTTGTTCGTTGTTCAGTATTGGTAACCTGGAATTGTGTTGCTGGGCTAGGACGAAACAATAACGGAAACACGGCTGAAGCATGAAAAGCAATGCATGTTTGATGTAAATTATGGACATCACTGCTGAGAGCTATACTGTAGAAACACAATTTATGTTGTGTCATATCGATCCATGCTAAGTTGTAAAGTTGGTTTCGCTTACTGCGGAGTAAAAACTTGGTTCTATTGCAATGTGGGCAGCTCAAACAGAGTTCTTGATCCCACAAATTGTTCTGACGGCCTTCGTGAACACTTCGTGGTGTGCGTCGTCTGGAAGTAGTCCCGTGATACAAATATCAATAATGTTTGGTTTCATCGACGGGTAACCCAGCCGGTGCCAAGTTCCTCTTAATCACAATGAATTTTCTTTGAAACTCGTGCGGGTGAATCCGGCCATTGCAATGGACGCTCATTCGCTCCATTCTTTTCGCTGTGCCATTTCTCTGCTGCAGTGACTTGCAACGTGCCGTTGGTTGACGACCCTCTGGTCATAGGACCCAGAGCGGCACTGAAGAATTGGTGTTGAATCCTATGTGAGGTCCGCTTAATATTTGGACGTCGAGCACGACTTACTGAAGTCGAACTGAAGACGTTCATGGTGGATTGCTCTCCAGCCTGAACCGCGAGTTGATCATGCTTGAATTACAAGCAGAAAAGGTTCCAGGTTTTAGTAAAACCTTTAGTACGGTTCAGGTAAAACCGTTTTACATCGGTTTCGTCAGTCAAATAGTGCTCGAAGCTCGCCATTTATATATTGTGTAAATCTGGTGTGGCACATGTGATTCGCCATTCACTTCAATTCAGATCCCTTCGATTTCCCGCCTCACTCGCCAATTTTGCCTCAGAGTGCGCACTTCTCCCAGTATGGCTTCAATACCATGGCGCAACTACTCCACGTTTCAAGCCACCCAGCAGCCTCCCACTCACCCCCAAGCCTCAGCCACTTTCTGGTCCCGTATCTCCCTCTCGTGGGCCAAACCTCTTATGCTTCAAGCTCACAAACAGCAACTCCAGACTAATGACGTGTGGACTCTTCGTCCTTCCATCCAAGCTGATTCCGTCCTGCAGAGGTTCAAAACGCCTTTAAATGAGCTCAATCAGTCCCTACCTAGAGCTTTCGCGGGAATTTTTGGGCTCCAATTCGCTCTCACGGGGCTCACTATGCTGGTCTCCATGCTCTGCAAATTAGTGGGACCCATGGCACTTAACCGCGTAGTTTCAGCGCTATCAGATACTAATGAAGATGAGGAGAAACTGGTAAGGACTGCTGCGCTTTGGGTCGGACTCGTGTTCACTGCGCAAGTGGTTCAAGCTCTAGCTGACTGCTATACTGGTCTGCAGAACGAGATTACAGCTATTCAGTGCATCAGTTTACTCAAAACGCTGCTGTACCAAAAACTGATGAAATTAAGTGCAAGTTCTCGCAAGAAACAGTCTACAGGGGAGCTGACCAACATGTACACGGCAGACTGTGAGTCGTTGGTGGACACAGCTTTGGTGGTGCACCAGATGTGGCTCATCCCGTTGCAAATCGCTGTAGTAAGTTTTATGCTGGTCCGCGTGCTCAGTGTTGCGGCTTTTGCAGGGATCGCAGTGATCATCGTGATGCTGTGGCTGAATCATTTGATTTCCAAGAAAATGAACGCGCTGCAACACGAGCTAAGACGCAACAAGGACAAGAGGATGAAGAAGGTGGCGGAAGTGTTCAAAGCAGTGGGAGTCATCAAGTTGAACGCCTGGGAGGACTCCATGATGGCGAGAATTAATGCTGCGCGTGAGACGGAGCTGCATTCCTTGCTTCAGATGCAAATGATGACGTCTGTGAGCATCGTACTCTTGTGGGGAATGCCAGTATTCATCAGTATTGCCGCGTTTGGTACCTTTTCCGTTGTCCTACATCGCGATCTGACTCCAGCGATCGTGTTCACGAGTCTCGCGCTCTTTCTATTGATCCAAGCACCACTTCGCAGCGTCACTTCCGTGATCTCGATGGTGATTCAGTGCGACGTTGCGCTTGAGCGGATTTCATCGTTTCTGCATTTGCCTGAACTGAACGCGAGTGGTATCATGTCGATAGACGACGTGGAAGCCGGTCGATTCCTTGTCAATGACGTAATTGTTGCTGTCGAAGATGGCGAATTCGCTTGGGATAAGGATGGGACGTCGCTGTTGACAAACGTGAATCTCCAAGTAAAAATCGGTGATTTCTTAGTAGTTCAAGGAACTGTGGGTTGTGGCAAGTCGTCTTTATGCTCTGCACTGCTTGGAGAAATGGAGAAACGCAACGGAACGGTATTTGTGGGTGGTAGTGTGGCATACTGTCCTCAGCAAGCTTGGATACAGAATATGACCGTGCGCGAGAACATTTTGTTCGGCTGTGCGTTTGAACGGAAGAAGTACGATAAGATCTTGGACGCTTGTGCTTTGACGAGTGATCTTCAGTCTCTGCCTGCTGGGGATCTCACTGAGATTGGTGCACGGGGTGTCAATTTGTCGGGAGGTCAACAAGCACGTATAGCACTCGCACGCGCTTGTTACAGCAACGCCAGTATTTTCATTTTGGACTCTCCGCTGTCCGCTGTGGATGCGATCGTGCAGAATGAGATTTTTCACAAGTGTATGCTTGGGCTTCTGAGAATCAAGACAATTCTCTTAGTCACTCACAACCCCGAGATCATATCTTCGACTCACATTACGCGTGTGGTAACAGTTGACCAAGTTGGGACGCTAGTGCAGACGCACCACAACGACAGCCAGGAAGAGCTTGATCCACTCATTTATCCTATGGGGGAAGATTCGTATGCACTCTCTGCTTTTCGAGGTAGTGATGCGACCACACACATCAGCACAAGCGATGACACAGGATCTGAGGCTGCAGTTTACGAATGGAACGATGAAGTCGCTTCGCCATCACCAGTCAAGGACAGGTTCCATGCTTTCAAGAAAAAGTCATTGAGTTTCTCGGGGTTCGACGATAGTGAGACGGGAAGATTGATTCAAGACGAACGAAGATCGGGTGGTCGGGTTTCTCGGCATGTGTTTCAGGCTTACTACTCCGCAGTGGGTGGTCTGCCTATCGTGGGCGCAATTCTTTTCTCGCAAATGCTGTGGCAAGCACTCCAGATCACCAACGATTTTTGGTTGAGCGGCTGGTCGAATGATGCTGCTACACTTGGAAAACAAGCTGCTAGCATGAATTCGCATACAGCATACCGACTGGTGGTGTATGCCACTCTTGGGCTTCTGGCAGCACTCATGGTGTTTGGGAGAACTGTAATTGTCACGATCTATGGCATCCGCGCAGCTAGGCGTTTGTTTGACCGGATGACGTATTCTCTCATGCACGCTCCAATGCGTTTTTTCGATGCGAATCCGATTGGACGCGTCTTAACCCGTTATGGTGGCGATGTGGCTGCAGTGGACGTACAAATTCCGTTTCTGTTCGGCACACTTGCAGCGAATGTGTTCTCGGTCGGATGCAGCTTGGCTACAGCCGCTTGCTTGATTAAATGGAAGGGGTTTCTGTTGGTTCCAGTGATTGCTGTGTACTTGGCGGTCGGCAGATTCTATCTCTCCCCTGCCCGAGAACTACAGCGTTTGTTAAAGACTACACAAGCTCCAGTTTTGAATCACATGGCCGAGTCCGCTGATGGTGTGTCCGTCATACGTGCTTTCGGACAAGTCGAGCGCTTTTTTGACACCAGTAGTGCCAAACTAGACGCGAATCACAAAATTTGGTATGCACAAGTGTACGTTTCGCAGTGGTTTTCACTGCGTATTCAACTTGTCGGGAGTCTGCTGGTGCTAGTAGTTACGTCATCTCTCGTAATTCTTCACCGACAGCTTAACGTAGCGATGATCGGCTTGGCATTTTCGTACTCACTGAAGATTGCAGCGAATTTGGAAGGAATCATTCGATCACTGACGCGAATCGAGACTGTAATGATCAGCCCTGAGCGGATGCAGGAGTATACTGACATCGAACAAGAAGCTCCTGCTCGTAACAAAATGATGGATCCCCCAAATCAAGTCGAGTGGCCGTCTACTGGGTCTATCTCCTTCGACAAGGTCTCGTTCCGGTACAAACAAAATGGAGAGCTGGTTCTACGAAACTTGAGCTTCAACGTCACTGGAGGTCAGAAAATCGGAATTGTTGGGCGTACAGGAGCTGGGAAGTCCAGTTTAACGATGGCGTTGTTTCGCATTAGCGAGTTGGCTTCGGGCAGTATTTCGACCGATGGCGTTGACGTCGGGAAAATTGGTCTAAAGACACTGCGAGAAAAACTGTCTATTATCCCGCAAACGCCAGTACTCTTCAAAGGACCTCTGCGTGGATATCTGGATCCTTTCGACGATTTTGAGGACGAGAAACTGTGGACGTCACTTCGTGAAGTTGGATTAGACGAGCACGTTGCTGAAGATGAGAGGAAGTTAATGATGCTTGTTGAGGAGAACGGCGAAAACTTTAGCGTCGGTGAGCGGCAAATGCTGTGCATGGCTCGAGCGTTACTCCGCCGTTCGCGTATCGTCATCTTCGACGAGGCCACCGCTGCCATTGATCACGAAACGGATCAAAAGCTGCAACGCGCGATCCGTACGGCTTTTGCAACCTCAACGGTGCTTACAATTGCTCACCGACTGGACACTATCTTAGACTCGGACCGAATTTTAGTACTTGACGGAGGCCATCTCGTCGAGTTTGCATCTCCTGCAGAGCTTGTTAGCAAAGGCCAAGGTCACTTCTTTGAGCTCATGCGCGAAGGTGGGTACTTGGATGCGTTCAAACAACAGAGAAATGTTACGGTGGCTAGCGGGGCGTAAGCAAAACCTATGGCAATCCACTCGATAGAGTCAAACCGAACTCCACCATCGTTAAGTATTCCAGATACTTTATCGCACACGTTTTATTCAGCTGACTTTTCCCACTTCTAATTGATCAGGACTCTTAGTACACGATGAAACCCCGTCGACAGCCCGTAGCTGCTAAAGGCCACCTCTCGCCCTGATGATCTAGCAACGCAAGTCTCGCCACAAGCACAAACGATCCCTTGAGAGTCAAGTTGGTCGCCCTAACATGCACTCGTGTCTCAAAGGGCAGGTAAATCATCCTCTGGCCGTCGACTCCTGCTGAATCTGCTTTAACCACGTCATCCCACGCCACTGGCAAATTCACGATCTCTCGGTGTTGCACAAGTTTGTCGGCTGGCGATGCATCTGCGAGTTCGTAGATGGACAAGCCTGAGTTCACACTACTGCTCGCAGAAGTAGCCACGCACACAAGCACTTCCACCTCGATTGTTTCCGCTCGCTCCCGCCAATGACTTTGCGTGCTACGTGGCAAGGCTAGCGACCCTTTCAAGACGCTGGTAAAGTCTGTCCCCAAAGACACTCCAAGTTGCGACCGTGGTCGGGGCTTTGCCGTAAACGCCGAGTTCTCGGCATAGGTTAGAAATTGCGCACTTGAAAGCACTCGTTGCTCGCTTCGCAGTCGAGAACAGAAAAATAGTTTCGGCATTGGTGGAGGTACCGCACACAAAGCACTGAGGAGTTGCTGCAGCACTCGTGCCCCTATACCAGACTGACGAGAAGGTGAGAGTTTCGCAATGCGGTCCAGCTTGGCACTCACATCCTCGCTTAAAAGCTTCAGCATTTGTAGATTCCACAGTGAGCGACTCGAACCAGACTCCTTCACTATCGGAAAGTCGATCGAGTTTGGAGACCGAGACAGAAGGAACCCTTCTACTGCCGACGCTAGCAACAAGCACGAGTGTGCTTGAGCTTGAAGCGCATCCAAGTCCCGCTGATTGGCGCCGAGCAGCAAGCCACGCAGTACGTCAAACTTGTGGCCAAGCGAGCGCAACTGTTGGCTCAGCTGACCCTCACGTCCAAGTGGATTACCAGATGAGTTCGTAAATGCTGCTTCGCCTGCGAGTTGTTGAGCGCTCTGTACAAGTTGCATCCATTCGAGTCGCAGAGCAACTAATTGGAGCTGTAGATTAAACCGGAAACTCGAGGTGCGTGCAGCTTGAAGGTACATACTCGTGCGTGCTAGGGACTGCAGGCTTTCCAGGTGCACTGATCGGTCTTTTAAAATACGGGACTCGGCTTCACACAACGTCTTCAAAGCATACAACCACCCGCCAAAGTATTCGCTATCTGCCTTCGCTGCAATCACCTCCATCAGCTGTGACGCCAAGTTAAAACGGCCCCGTAGCATGGCGAGTTTCGCCATCTCATATCGCTCTGCGTGGGTTTCGTAGTGGTCGGAATGAAGCAGTTGGCGTTCAAATTCGGTAATCGTAGTGTTAACTTTCTGGTCATCCCCACTGTTACTTAACACCATGTCCTGAGTCCAGAGGAAGAATGTAGCAGCAACCGCGCGCAGGCACTGTGCATCGTTACGCACAACACTCGACAGTTCCTTCAGCAACATTGGAAGGTCCTCGTGAATTACGTCAGCACTGGGTGGTCGAAGCTGACCTCCAAGAACTCTGAAAATAGCCGTTTTACGGAGCTTACGAAGTTCAGCGTCCACTTCTGCAGGAATTGAGAGCAGCTCAACTAACCGCAAAGCTACGTGCGTTGCAAGAAGCTCGGGGTATTCTTGACTTAACTGAGCAATCGCATTCAGCGCATAATTCCACGAATTTTCGGCAGCAACAGCAGCACGTGGGTGCAGTAGTTGGAACAGTTCGTCACAATGCTGCAGTGATGTCGATGAAGCAACCGCAAGCTTCTGACGAGCTACGTTAGAGACGATTGAAACGTACGTCTTCGCAAATCGTTCATCTGTAGCAGTTGAGAGCCAAGTCTTTCCCATCTCGAGAAGCGCTTTTGCACTTTCTCCCAAATGTTGGCTAACCGATGACCACTTTTCAAGCAGAAGCAGAGCAGACAGTTTAAGTCGCATTTGTGTTCGACTGGATGCCGTTGGCGTAGCTCCGATCCGCGAGAATAGGCCTTCCAACAAAGCCTCCAACTGTCCATCTTCGCCACAGCCAGTTACAACAATTTTCTGCGTCGCCAGTAAAGCAAAATTCCGTACCAACACACGAGGATCATGGTCCACTACATGGTGCAGTAATTGACCATGTAACGACAGTAAAGTACCGGGGTAAGCTGCAGTCAGCATCGTCATCGCACGAATCGTAGCCACTGCAGTCTTATCATCCACTAGACATTCATACAACTCTGCACAGTGTCTCCATGCCTGCTCCGCTTCCACATACGTCGAAACTGCATCGGCAAACAAACAGCACAATGTCGCCGTCTTCGACTCCAGGCTCAACGCCAATACGTCCTTCCGAAATGGCAGCGAAAGCGGCAGAAACGCACCAGCCGCCTCGATTGCAGCCAAGCGTTCGTCTTGATTTTCAGCAGAAATACTCTTGAAAATATGCTCCTGCACCACCGAATCGTGTAAAATTAAAGACGGCATTGTCGCCAACAACTGCAGCGTCAATGTCCGTGCAGTGGCACTGGTGGCGTGTGTCATCGGTCCCGATAAATGTGCCAGTAACTTTAGAATTAAATATAAAAATCACAAAAAATTGGTTAGAATATGGTGTTCACTCTACCTTTTTATCAGCACCCTACCTTGGACGAATCGTTCACTTGAGCCACGTGCGCCTTCGCTCGCTGAAAGACTCTCAAAATCGTGCTTCGAGCAATTTCATTTTCACTAAAATAGGAAATAAATAACAAGAAGAATTAGTCGTTCTACGTGGCTTAGCCTTCGTTCTACCCATCACCCTACCTGGAGGCGAAATGCTCGGCCAATTTAGTAAACACGGCGGCCAGAAAGTCCGGCCAAGGGAATGATTCCACCGTGAAGAGTCTTGAGTAGAACAAGAAACATTCAGCCAATGAGCCGCTCACTGCGTCGTTCATGGCGTTTGGCGTCGCATGCTGCCCGACCTGGAGCTGCAGCGCCTTGACTTGCACCTCCAGCTGTGCGAACTGCCTCAGGTGGAGGTCGGTAGGGGCGTTCTCCACACATTGTGGGCTCAGTGCCAGAGGGAACTGGTCGTTGGGAGCCGCGTGCTGCGAGTCCCCATGGAACACGCGGTAGTGCGCGTACGGCACTACGAAGCTGGCCTGCATTTTTAGATTGTGGGGATATAGAATTGGAGTTTTGGCCAATGACGAAGTAGGGAGTGGGGATTGGATGAAATAAAAAGTGATTTAGATATAATATATCTAAATCACTTTTATGAGTGATGGACCTGCGTCTATAACAGCTGGTTTTAAACGTATTTTATAATAAATACAAATTAATCGAGGTGCAGCCATTTGATTGGAAAATAAATGATTAGAAACGGAATATATTGGCTATTTTTGAGGCTTGCAGATGCTTAACCTTTTGTCTCCAGGGTAGGATAAGGAGTCTCCCGCGCGTACGAGTAGGCTCAATCTAAATATACTTTTTCAGAAAGATATCCATACGTAGTAAGAATGTGTTGGATTGTTGTTGGATCGATGTAGCCCACTCTGCTATTGAACGAAGCATATGGTAAAACTCATTGTCTAAGCTAAAAGCACTCATTTTCTTGCCGATCAGTCCGGCTCCCGGCATTTCATCGACGACATAATCTGCATTTTGGTGCTTGTCATTCCATCACCCCCTGCGTCGACTTGGGACGTGAAATGATCTAGTCAGCACCAAGACTCTCCCCTTGATCGCAATGTTTTGGCAGACCTTACGACAACTGTCTAAAAGAATAAACCATTTTCTGGAATTTTGACGTTGGAAGAATAGTGTGTCGATATTCCAGTGATTATTTATTCCAGAAGCTAAGTTCTCTATTGAGCCGGTTATTATTAGGGTCATCGCTCATACATGTATGGTGTTGCCTCGGATTACAATACGATACACTATTTCCGACCCCTGCTTGGCACCATCCAACATGAAAGTGTGAGAACATGAGAACACAGAGTTACTTCGTGTACAAGTATGAGAGCACAGAGCTCCTCCAGTCGATATTCCAGTGATTATTTATTCCAGAAGCTAAGTTCTCTATTGAGCCGGTTATTATTAGGGTCATCGCTCATATGGTGTTGCCTCGGATTACAATACGATACACTATTTCCGACCCCTGCTTGGCACCATCCAA
>JAIKVB010001588.1:0-11983 GCA_024679045.1 Phytophthora brassicae
ACATATATTGATTTATGTTGTATGTTAAATGTATGCAGGTAAGCGGGGACAAGCTGACATTGGTTACGTCTCATTTGACCTCAAGACGGGTGCTGCTGCAGTTGGAACTTAAAGATCGTCCTCAGCTCCAGTAGAAGGTAGTCGTGGCACGTTGTCGTCATTGATCGATTCTATTTATCGATTTTGCTGATTACTGAGCTGCTAGGCATGCATATGTTCGTCATCGGTACGATCATGACTGACCGTCTTGGTTACGACAAGCGTGTCAAGAACAAGCGCAAATCCCGCCCAGCAAGTATATCAGGCGGTACTTTCACCTTCTCGCGCTATGTTGCCATTCGCAGTATGGTTTCCTTCCACTGGTGGGATCGCAAACCGGTCTACTACTTGTGCACAGGCGTTGCAATGTCCGAGTCAAGAATTGATCGCAACATTAAGCAGATTGGGCGAATTACTGTACCCTGTCCTGCGACTGTAACTGACTAACAGCGCTGGATCGGCGGAATTGACATGCTTAAACTTCGCCTCCAGAAATACTCTTTTCAAAATTCTACCAAGTTCAAAAAAATATTACAAGAGCTTGATTTTAGGGTTTGTTGACCTCGCGTTGGTAAACTCCTACATTTCTCTCAAGGAGACAGTGCGGGTCGCAGGGACGGTGGCGATGAAGCGCGGAGTATGGTACAGTGTGCTACAGGACCAGCTCCGCTGGACGATTTTGCCGGTAATGAAGCGCGGGGTATGGTACAGTGTGCTACAGGACCAGCTCCGCTGGACGATTTTGCCGGTGTGGTCGCAGCGCCTCCGCAAACGAGACAAACACGCAAGCGGGCCCCACTGCGTCTGACCCACGCACTGGAACAGCGTAGCGACAGGGTAACCGTGATTGGCAAGCAGTATCATCGTCAACGATCTTGTAAGGTATGCGCGCTCTTGCGCACCGACCCGAAGAAGAATTCGTTCGCAACGACCTTCTTCTGTGAACGCTGCTCCATCGATGACACCAAATGTTGCCTATGCAACAAGATTCGACGGCACTACAAAGGCGTCGCAAAGACATGCTTTGTAGTCTGGTACGACGACTTCGGTAGTGAAAAAGCCTAAAGACTTGGGGAAGCGTATTGTTCTGTAGCGCCCGGATCAACAAGCTGAACAACGGAAGAAGACTCGCCGGGGGCTTCGACTTTGCGATTGCGGTGAAGATGGGGGCGACAGAAGGAAAATGAAAGCGACCATGAGTAGGTCCTGTCGGGTAGCATGTAATGAGTGTCAGATTTTTTCTGACTGCAATCCATATATTCTTGAGACAATGCATCATTTTCCGTTCTTTTCCATCTGGTTGGGTGTGAATGCATCATTTCAAATCATTTCTTCCCGGTGCTGTGAGCACTTGGTTGACAGTTAACGACATCGAATTCACGCGGATGGCAGGAACTGTGTAGAACTTACGACTTTGCTCAAGAAACCTCCCCAAAACTTATACAGTGATTTGCAAGTCGAACATCTGCCACATACAAATTTACTGGTACATTACTTCGTCGTAAGATACGACTTTAATTAGCGTTTTTTCGATACACTTTTTCTCGGGGACCAAGGGGTTAAGTTGAGTATTGTGAAAGTTGTATAATGTAGCCCATACTGTCGGCTACTGTAGAATTGGGCGAATAGCCGAGTGATGTATCAAGCTGAGATTAGAAAGTTTAAGAAAGCACAATACCATATTGTTTCTATCGTAGGCTTCATCAATAAACACTTTTAGCTATAAATGCACTTGCAATTCGTGTACACGTAGACTAGTAGTGTGGGTTTGAGGAGGAATGCCAGCCTGTGGCATCGGTGTGAGCGCGATTCCACCGGATGTCATGCTTGGTACCAGACTTGAATGCAAGAGTTATTTCCAAGAGATGAGACCACATGGTTTTAGCCAATCAAATTAAGTGAACTGTGACTACCTCTCCAAGTGTTTAATCTAAGCGATCGGATCTTCTTCGGCGCAGCATAGATCAAGATGCCGTCGCAAAGTCGCAAACTGAATTTACCTGGACTGCGTGCTATCTGGCGAAATCGACTTGCAATGTATGACGACGGCGAAGACTCGAGCGACGAGGTCGACGATATGCCTGCAGTTTATATGTACTTGGTGCTGGAAGAGGGCAGCGTTACGTCGCTCCCTGCACGTGTAGAGCGTCCACCATCCCGAATTGACTTTTATTTGACCAAAATGAATGAAAAGTAGTTCAAATTTCACTGTCGAATGAGCAGACCCTATTTTTGGCTGTATGTCAGCTTATTTCAAGACATAGCGAATTTCGGTGTGTACCTGGCAAGCAGCAGAAGCTTGGAGTCGAGCTGCAACTGATGGCTCTGTTAAAAACGTTGGGTTCGATGGACGAATAAGGACATAGTGGGCAAATACACCAGAATCACAACTTGCTAAACGCGTTGGTAGAGCGTAGCTCAGTTGTAAAGAGGGGGCAATTTGCTGGCCATGCGCTGAGAAACGTAGCGAGATATCTGCCAGGGTTCAAAACGTATCCAACTTCCCTCACTGTATTGAACTAATTGATTGTAGTCTCTTCCAGCTTCTATGTCGACCACAAAACCATGACGAGGACTATTTCTCGAGGGAGGCGTCTTTCGCAATAAATGCACTAGTTATTTGTGGTGATTGATGCAGGATCTGATATGAAAAATTGATTGGTCGAGTTCCAGTCACGTATGGGGGAACTTCAAATTGGCATACGGCTTATCAGCTGTCATCGGTGCTTATTATGTAGTATAAAACAAGCTGTGGTGGACAACTATCTTTAAAGGAAGGATTTTTACCATACGACTTGCAAACAGGAAAAATAGCATAACATTGCTATAAACGATCGTATTCCTGAGGAATGGGTTCACCGGGGCGAGGACGAAGATCAAGACGAAGAAGACGACCTCCCGGGACGAAATTTCGCCAGTGAGGAAAGTATATGCTTTTTGCGCGACTACTTACATGATAGTAATTTTTGAATGAATAAATCGATGGTATATTTAAGGACATAGCTACAATGATCCATTCAGGGGGATAAGCCAATCAATGTCTTCTCGGGATAGCAATAACTCGATAGCAGCTCTGTTTTGTGCAACTTGAAGTTGAACATTTTTTATGTAAGGTCAACATCAGCTTAGGCCTTTCCGCGACTATTTGTTTCTTCTTCTTTAAGCCCCACCTTTTCATCCTTAGAGCATGCTAACGTTTATGATACTCCATCAATGCGCACGCTATTTTCGCGAGCTCGCACTTTATTCGCGTGCTGGTTCAGTAATCTCTCCACAGAATATGACTTTGTTTCTTATCGTTCTGAGAAGAGTCAGCTGCAAGTGGACGTTTTCCCCCTCGTTGAAGAATACGCGTACTGCCACCAGCACCCCCGTCTTCTACACAATCAAGATATTCCGAGGTGACCTTCGATCGTGTAGATGGACGGTATATCACCACGTCGTGAAGTTTATAGTAATGTGAGCAGTGTGTGAAAATAGCAGCACGAAGATTGCTTTCGACCGTGATCCCACCACCAGTACCTGCTAAACAATCCACTGCTTCTCGTTACTGCTTATCTAGGGAGTTAATCTTCTAACGAGCACCTGCACTGTCGCAATGTTCGATACCAACACTAATCCGTTGGCGAACTATCTCCTTTAAGAAAGCCTCCTTTGAATTTTCATTATTGCGATCGCTGCCACACCACTTGTCATAATTTGCCTGACTGCTCATCCAGTCGAGAAGCACCCGTGGTCAGAATTTCCTGCTGTCCGCCCCATCTGAATCCCAGCAAATTGGAGCCTTCTTACCAGCGCGAGTCATTTTCTTGCCTTATTCTGCGTGGCCGTTCTCGTTGAGTTGTGGGAAGCACCTCTTTTTGCTTTTTCAAAAGTAGTCTCACCACTCACTGATAGCGTGCTTCTGGTTGCGGTGGTTTCGCCCTTCATCTTGCGTGCAATCTGCTTTCTTTTTGCGAAATGACACTCAGCGCTTCCTGGATTCCAAGCTTTCGCTTGAAAAAAAAGCTGGGGTGAAATCTCTTGGAATGCAAGAGATCTTTGGCCAATCCACATATTCGATACTTCGTATTACTGTTTATCTCCTAGATTCACCGCTTGGATCCAGTCGGACTACCACTATTGTCGGATAGTACGCCGGTCACAACAGAATATTTTTGTCGCTCCAGTTCATCACTGACGCAACCGAGGTGGCCTACCAACTGACAACCAAAAGACAGATAATATTTCGAGCGCAGCGACCATAAATAACCGCCCATTGGGGGTCAATGGGAGTATTGGGAGCCAATGGGGAATTGGGACCCAGTGAGGGGAATTGGGCAGGAGTCGCAAGTGGGTACTCAGACCTGCGTCCAACCCGCACCCACCCGCCCAGCAGCTGTTTTGGGTGGATTAGGTCACCCGAAAAATTATTCTGGGCGGGTATGGGTACCCTATAGTTACAGAAGCCAGCCGTTTCAAAATAGATTAGACTCGAAAAGGCTCTGCCTTCGTTTCCTTTTCTTTATTTCATTCCTCGATTTCTCATCTTCTTCGACTTCCCAACTTACCACCAAGACAAGTATGAACGCGCATGATGCCGACAAAGTGCCTGCAACCGCTCCTTTCTTGGATTCGTCGGTAGCTGTTCTATCGGGCCTAAAAGCACTCCCCATCTCCACTATTAAACTTGCTATAGGACGTGAATTGAAAAAAAAGAACAAAAAAGACTGCTGTCTTATACAGCTTCAGGAGCGCAATTCACATTCTCAGTGTTGGACGTTCTTTTCACATGTGTATGAAAAAAGCGTGGTATTTTATTAGAACAAAAAAGACTGCTGTCTTATACAGCTTCAGGAGCGTAATTCACATTCTCAGTGTTGGACGTTCTTTTCACATGTGTATGAAAAAAGCGTGGTATTTTATTTGAAGCAAATGGGACTGGCTACGTCACTTGCAGAAGATGCAAAACTGTGTACGCTTTCAAACCAGGTAACGGTACATCGACCTTGACGCGTCATATTGGAAAATGCTCTCAATCTAGTGGCAATGACGCAAGTGGATCCATAGTTCGTTTCCTTCATGGAAATCCCGTGACTACTCAAGACAAAAAGCGGGTATTGCGTGCTACTGCTGTAATGTGCTGCCGTGATTTGCGTCCTTTGCAACTTAGTGGATTGGGATTCCAACAACTCGCATCGGAGTGGGTTGACATGGGTTCTAGATTAAAGCAAAAGGTGAATATTGTGGACTTGCTACCAGTTAGCAATTCAGTCAAACATGAAGTGATTAATCTTTTAGCAAAGTAAAAGAAAAGTTGAAGTTGAAGTGTGGTAATCATGAAAGGAGTGGTTTGATGTGCGGAATTACGACGGGTCTTTGGACAGATTCATTTAAAAAAACTCGTTCATGTCAATCACGTGGCATTATATTGATGATGGCTTCACTCTACAAGCCAGAGCACTTGCAGTTAAAGTATTCGATAGTGAGGCTCATACGGCTGAAGCCGTCTTAAAGGCTTTTAATGAATCATTGCACGAATACGGCCTTATTATTCCGTCACGGTGCACTGTGGTAAGCGATAGTGGGTCAAACATGAGCGCCGGTAATGGTTTTCGTTCTATCTATGAGTGGTTGCCATGCGTGGACCATAAAATCGCTACTGCCTTAACTACTGTACGTAATAAGACCACCACCCAAGATAGAGGTGTTCGCTCGGAGTCATTTTACCGTTATTACGACGAAATGATGGAAGTCTGCGAGCTAATCGACGAGTGTAAAGAGCTTGTATGGTACTTTAAGCAAGGTAATATTTAGAATCAGTTGTCGTGCACGCTCAAACAAGAGAATGCAACTCGATGGAACTCATTACTCCGTATGATGAAGAGTATTGAAAAAGTATTAGACGAGATTACAATGATTCTACAGAAAAAGAATCGACTAAGATACATGGCGAAGATCGACAGTGATTTGCTAAGTGAAATGATACAATTTCTTGTTCCTTTCGACATGGCAACCAAACGTCTTGAGAAGTGGAAGGAGTCCACGTTGCATTTAGCGTCTATGAGATATATTTATTGGTAGAGCACCTTAACCCAAGAACAGTGAGCTCCACGGATGTTGTCGACGGAATAGAGACTAAGTTGCTGCCTGATTCTGAAATTTTAATCACTTTGAAATCACTATTTCGACAACATGGAATGATTAAATGGAAAATTAAATGTTTTGCATCATGTTGCGGCGTTACTTGATCCGCGGCAAAAATATAGACTCACAAAGTTTGGCATTGCCAAAGAGGAGGTAGACGAAGCAAGTTCGTATATCATACGCAAAATCGGTACACAAAGCCACCTACAGCACAGTGATGACGGAATAGACAAACGACCCGCCAAGCGCTCACGCAAACAAACGATTTCTGACTTGTGTTCATCAGATAATGGCAGCGATTTGGAATCCTGCTTCAATTCGATAGACCCACATGTAAAAGAACTGAATGATTACATGCGTATGAAGTTATCGAACACGGAAAAAATAGAACTCAATATACTTGACTGGTGGAAAGGGATGGAAATGTCAGCCGCCCAACATCAGCATGTGCTATTAGCTGCCCTTTCCCGTGTTGCACGATCTATTTTATGTATTCCTGCGTCCAGCTCTATGTCGGAAAGCAACTTCTCAGCGGCAGATATGACACTTAACAAACAACGCAGCACTTTATAAGCCTCTCGTGTTAATGATATCATGGTGGTACGGTCGAGCTAAGATTTGATTTAGCTCAAGTAGGGTATTGCCCCTAAATTTGTTAAATCTTTCGAATACAATGCAAATTAAATATGCACATCTACAGATATAGGGGATAAAATTGTCGGTTGGGTTGGGCAACCCGAATTGTATATGTGGGTGGGTGCGGGTACCCGAATTGTCTAAGTCTAGACAATGGGCAACCCGCGGGTGGCCGAAAAATTCCGTTTGCGACTCCTGGAATTGGGAGCCTTCGGAAAATGACGCAATTTTTGTCCGATTTTATCGAGTAAACTTAATCGGACAAGATTTTATCGTGTAGCAGAATTAGGGGCAGGTGTCACAAAAGTGCTCGCAACTTGCAGAAACGATTTTGCAGGTTCGCAATTTGCGACGATTTAATCTCAATTTGGTTGGAGACATGTGCTGTCGTTAGATCTGGCAGTTTTTGTAAAAAAACAAATTAAGGTTAGAGGAAGAGGTTGGTTTGTGTCTGAGACATGCTAGTTGACCTTGTAGAACTTAGAGAATTCGACCAGAAGAATCTTGAACGATGCCGGAGGTAGAGGGAAACGATCGCAATAAAGCTCACTGGGAGACTGTCGTCGTAGATCCGCTCTCAAGATGACTCGTGACGGTAGTCTAGACTGGCTGCAGCAAGGTAGATTATTTACTTAATGCTTCTTCTCAGCAAGATCAGCAACACACATATTTCAAGACGAAGTTGCTGCGCAGCCTCACGTGCCACTACCACTTTCTAAATACTTGGAATACCGAAGAATGAGGAATGGACAGCCCACAAGACCTTTATTTTATTGAAAATACAAGCTTTGCTCGTACTACCGGTAACTATCAATACGTTTGTGTAATGTATGGAATAGTTTGCGCTATCGCAAAGCTGGCACAATTTCAGGGTATGTGGTAGAAAATTTGATCTTAAATTGCTCGGACAGCTGATTTGTGTCATTTTCTGAAGACCCTTAATGGAGCTCATCCAAAGATTGCACATTTATGATCGCAAATCTCAAAAAGAGTGAGTCTTGCGCTATAAAATGTGTCATCATTGTGACTCGTTGTTGTCCGTGCCAAAGCAGTCTATTTTTGTAATGGATACGCAAACCTACAGACCCCCAATCGCAAGACAGCTCACGCTTTATGGTGGGAACACACACTCAGCAGCTACTGCTGGTAGGCGCCTCGAGACAAGTGGTCAATAAGAAGAAAGCTCTACTACTCCTACGTCTGCGCTCTATTAACGGATTTTACCGTTTAAGAGCCCCGTATGAAATACAAGCCCCGTGTCAGATTTGGTCTCGGATTCGAACAATAGAAGCCCTGTATCAAATATAAACTCGGTCTGTTAATATATAAAATACAAATCCAGGTCAGTAAACTAGCACTGTTTTCCTGTGGTTCTCCAAGCGGAAGGCAGGACCCTTGTGTGGGATAGCATGAGAGCGCACATCAAAACAAGTGAAAGCTAAATGGGGACCCTAGACGTTGCGATGTGTGTCATTCCTGGGGGACTAACCGCTTTTCTGCAGGCTGGAGACATTGGAATTTACAAGCAGTTCCAGGACCTCATCTACGCTCGTGTTGACGAGTGAAAAATGTATGGCCATGTCAAGTATACGGTGCAGGCAAGCCAATACCTCCGTCCACCGAAGTTGTAGCAAGTTGAGTCCAGAAGGCGTGGAAGGAAACATACCAGAGTGTGATCGACGACTCCATCGGTAGTGCAGGTTTCTCCCCTATTTCTGACGATTAGTTTATACGGAAGCACGATGTGTACATGCATGGCAGACGTTTCAATAGGCTTGGAATGACGACGGAGTGGGGGAGGAAACGAGCGGGGGCATCGAAGATAATAGTGACGCGGACGATGAACTGGAAACGCATTGGACGACATTCAGCTGATTGACAGTTATGATGGGTTTGGCGGAGTGGAGGCGAGCATCCTTTTCTTTAAATATATATACTTTGTTTGAGTCGTTCTTTCAAGTCACCTTGAGGTTAAAGTTAGCGTTTATAATTTAGAAACCCTTACCCAATTAGTAACCCCCTCTCCAAAATTCATGAATGTTGAGGGGATACAAATAAATATAAGTCCGGGTATTATTCGGTAAAATCCGTTGCATCCTTCGAACGTAACGCTCTAGCCGGGTCTCTTCTTATTTTGACCCGTCAAAATCTGCATAACATGTTATGTATGCTAGCCGGGATCGTGAAAGCTTTTCTCCGTCGATCCCGACTCGTTTGACTATTTGTTGCAGGCATTTACCAAGTGCAATATCGTTAAAAGTGGGCTTGCCAACCAGCCATACCGTAAAATTTTCGACCCTCCGACCCGCTCCGACGGATGCATAGACGCTGCAAATCGGAGGGTGTATTGTGAACGTATATCGCCCTGCCTCGCGCTCCGCGCGTACCTAATAACCCTGGCGGCTCGCAGGGCTCGCAGGTGACAGAATCTTAAGCCCGCTACGGCTGCGCCTTCGCGTGTCAGTTGAGGAGTGCTTGGGTTCTGGGTTTTTATCCGCGTGCTCCGCATGCCATCCATCCCCAGGGCTCCGACCAATCGACAAACAAAGGGACTCAATTATGTTGAAGATTGTATTAATATCACGTTCCATTACGTCTAGGTTAAAATGATACGCCCCAACAACACTAAACTAGAAAGTTCTAAGGCCCACTCCTAAGTACGTCGGAGATTTGATGATATTCATCCATACATCAGGTGCCGTTTGGTGGTATGAAAAGTGCGACGGGCGTCGTAATGTGCGGAGACCCGATTTATGTGTGCACAATTTGCGGTGATTTGCGTGAGAGATGTGACAGTATCAATTTCAGGTTTTGTGTGCTTTTTCGGAAGATCTTCAATGGCTCACATTTGTCCATGAACCGATCACAATCGTGACGAATTTTTGCAGTCGTATAAGAGCCACAGCTCTTTCATGAATTTTATCCCGTACGCTCTGCAGCAAGTCTCCACCCATGGTGTTTCTAGATGGGAATCGGATCGCCGGAGCTAGAAGCCGAAACGACTCACAAATAATTTTACATTATCGACCTCAAATGGGACATTGTATTCAAGGCCACGTTCAATTGCAGCTACGAAGCGTTGTAAGCGCTCGTAAAAGAATGTGGTCATCAAAGGTAGTGCAGCCAACAGTGGTCCACGTGTTCGCCTGACGATTGGAACCATCAGGGTGGTCTGCGTGGCGCCCGAGGAGACCGAGGTGAAAACGAAAGGAAAAATCTCTTGCTTAGTATATTCCGAACTGATGACTAAACTAACCTGACGTATTGGCTGCTCAATCTACAAACCGTTGAGTTCATGGTAAATCAGGGCCATACCGGTACCGATACTTTATGTGACCAGAATACCGCCCACAATGAACAAGCTGGAGCGCCGATGAAGCTGTTCTATGTGAACATCGTGAATCATCACATCACTTCCACGCGAGGCGCCGCTTCCATACCTTCGCGGCTCCACGGCTTCTAGCGCGAGCATCTCTCCAACGCTGAAACTGTCAAACATTGTACACGACCTACACCGTACCAGGCCTTGTTGATCGTCTTTCCATTCTTGACAACTAGAACCTCGCTTCAGCACCATACATCGTGTACAGCGCGACTTCCTCTTATCCTTCTCACGCGGGAAATCCTTTACCACGTCTTAGATTTCGACGGAGAATTCTTACTCCTCGTAGCGAGGTCTCTTCGCTAGACAGGCACAGCCCCTGGGTAGTGCTGGACTTGATACGCCGTCTCGCCAGCCAATATCCCCCCCCCTTGGTCACTTCTTCTAAGAGCACTCTTGAGAGGGGTTCACCGCACCAACCGTCGCTGCCGTCGTGATCATCGCCGCCCTCAGTCACTACGCCCCGAGCGCCTATGTGTATATTGGATTATGGACTGGTTCAAACGATTTGGAGTAGTGGCTCAGTGGGTTTCCGACCAAGGTGTACATTTCGCAACCAGGTTATTGAGCATCGGCTGCAGCAGGGCTGCTGTAGACTTTAGCGTAGGGGAGGGGGATTAGCGACTCCTAGAGTCTTAAGAAGGTTAGCAACTTTTAAGTTCCATACAAGAACTTATAGCAAGCGTAAGTCAGTACTTCTCTGTTCCACGAAATTATGGACAGTTTTTTTGTGCACTACACAACTCTTTTGATTGGTTGTCTGGCGTTGGTTAGGGGAAGAGCTTGATTTTTATCCAATTACCATGCTCTTTTCTGTAGGATCCTCGTATATTCTTAGAGGAGTTGTTGGCGTTCTAGGACCTTGTGATTGGCCCAGAAAATAAAATGATGATAATAAAACGACATTATCAAAATCTGGTGAAATATCGCCAAACATTGATGGTTTTACGAAATAAAACATAAAATGACCTAAAATGGCTTATAACAAAAGTGCTACTGCGTCTACTGTTCTTGTTAGTTACTGCAGCAAAAATTAGAAGGAATGCCCCTGAACAAGACCTTTCGATAAGTCCTCATTCGCCTCACATTTCCACGTTCGTTAAAATGTACGACCCACAGTATGAAATACCTATAATTTCGGTGGACAGAGAAGTAGATTACAAACTCCAAGAGTTATTAGGAACCTTAATAAAATAGAAGGCGAATAAATTATTCGTTTTAAAAGATTAAATGTATTATATTACGTTTTGTCAGCAAAGCCGTTTTGGTTTAAATCTATAATGGTCAGTATCTATCACAGGTGGCTGTGAGCCTAATTATTAGCTATCAGGTACCAGAGTACTAAACTAAGGAGGGTTGTGATATTATGTGTACCACATCAACCTTACCCCTAGTGTAACCCCATTACACTCTCCCCCACCAGACTGAGGACGCTACGTGTCTTCACTCGTCATCTTGCCTCAATCGACGTCATTTCAACTGAACGCGTGACATGGGACGGTTTCCTCTCTGTGGTAGCTCGAGACATTTGCTCAGGAATTCTCCAAGCTCGCCCGAGCTTAACTGTGTATGCCTCACAACACATCTTAGTATCCAAACCACAGTAATTCAAGCCTCTCTGCGAGCTCGAGTATGTCCTCAGCACGAAGTGCTCATTGGACTGACGACCTGAAGCCTCATATGCTCCCCGAAGTTTCCTCCCCCAGTGTGGTGGAGTATCACTCCTAGAGGCGTCAACTGTGTGACGTGTCTGCGGTGCTAGTAAGTGCCACGTCTTGCCCACACGTACCGCTGATGTAG
>JAIKVB010001590.1:0-11960 GCA_024679045.1 Phytophthora brassicae
TGATGCACCACAGCGGTTGAGCGAGGCAGACGTAGCGAATAGCGATCTGTTACTCCATTTTTCACTACGACATCCAAAAATTGTTAGAGTCGGGGTCTGGGCCGTTAAGTGCATTAACAACCGCTCCCCACGACACACTAGAGCCGGCAGAAGTAGCAAGCACACGAGCCATAGGATTGTCAGTAGCGGCACTGGCGATCATTACAGGGCATGTATTATCAGAGGCAAGGGTAGTAGAAGTTAGAGAAGAATCCACAGCAACAACTTAATTTCCCTGATTAACACGAAAATGGGGTGCAACGTCAAAGTTAAACAACGTCAGCAACGTCAGTTTCAGTCTGCAATGTCAGCAACGTCTCCGCAACGTCTGCGCAACATCGGTCTCCAGATAAATTACACATTTGCGAAACTTACGTGCAACTTCAGCCAGTACGCCTCGTCCGCCAAGTACCCTGTGACCGACGCCAAACCGCAGAATTTAACTCGAACCTACCCGCGAGCTCGTCGCCTCCAACTGCAAGTCGAGTCACCACAAGCCAAGTCGCAGCTCGCTACATGGCCTTCGAATCGAGTCCGGCGTGGTTATCAAACGCCAAGATAGCCGTGAACGTCGCGTGAAGTTCAGACTGCGAGTACCAGAAGTATCGTGTCTCGTGCTTAATGCGCTTCAGTAGATAGCTAGTCGTAAGTATGTGTAGTTGTTGATTTAACTTTGTTGATGTAGCACTGGTGGGCGTGGACAAGAATGGGGTGAAGGGAAGTCTTGTAGAAGAGACGGTAAAAAGGAAAGTAAGATTCCCCAGCTGCATTATATCATACGAAGTAATCTGCAATTTTGGTAGTCAAACTACAAATGTTAAAGTGACTCATTTTTTCAACATGGCTACAAATCCGGTGTTCAAGTGGTAGTCAAATCCTGATAATAAAGAGCAAAGAATTACGCGTTGTGTGACTGAGAATTCCTCCGTTGCATCGTCACATTCTCTTGGGCCTTGAAAGACGCACGGTAGTTGGATTTGATTTAACCTGAAGCCAGCAGTTCACATTAAGAAACCCCCTTAATAAAGGGTGTCGGCCTTCGGTGGCTCAAGCTCAACTAATACGCTTTCATTTCCCGAGTCGTCACTTGCAACTTGTGTAAACTATTCCTTGGTTTTATTTCTCCTTCCACTTGCGTCTTCGTTGCAAATCAATTCTGCTAATTAGACGTCCGTCTACATTTGTTCGTCTTGTGGTTCATCTGGCACCTCTTCGGTAACAGCGTCCTCCTCCGTCGCATAGAGCACCTTGAAGATGGCCTGTGCGAACGGATTGGCGTCCGTGTCCTCCTCCCCTTGTAGCATGATCTCAACGTCACGAAGTTTGTTGAAGTAAAAGTCACGCTCCTTTTCCAGACTCTCCACCTATTAACAGCAAATTAGCTTCTTTTTCCTCCAGCCACAAAGTCCTAACATCACTTACCATAGCACGCAATTCACCACTCTCGTTCGTGAGCGCGTCATTGCTCGTCATTAATTCCTCCAGCTCTTTTTCCAATGGAGCCGTCGCTGCAGCCACTGCCGCGTCTACATCCACCGTTGGTGGAGCAGACGTCGGTCCCGCGCTACCCGCGGGACGTCGAGAGACACCCGTAGACGTCCGCGCCGTCCTCGTAGCTCCCACGGGAGCAGCAGGCGGCGTCCGTCCGACTCGGGACGTGGCGGTCGCGACTTTGCGCCGCGCGGGCGCCGACGGTGCTACAGCTCCACCGAACTTTTGCGAGAACTGAGCGCCGCCTTTGCCTTTTTCTCGCTGCGCAACGGGGTCGTACGGTTGACCGGACGCGTTGCGCTCGTAAAAAGCCTTGAACCATTGCATGAACTCGAGATTGTCCTGGTACTTGCCGCGTACGAGCCGGTCCACTTCGACATGCTTGTCAATCTTAAGTTGCATGAAGGCTTTCTGCAACACTTTGTAGTTCTGGATGTACTCGTAGTCTTTATTAGCCACCCAATCCACTTTACTCATCTGCACTTTACCAGGGTACATGGCGTCCAGGATCTGGCAGGCGACGGCGCCCGTACACGTCTGCTCCACCTTTGCGAGGTTGATGGCGCAGAGACCGTTGATCCAGTCCAGGATCTCCTTACGACCCACGAAGTACGTGCCGTCCATGAGGCTCATGCTTTGGTCCGCCATGGTGTTTTGATCTTGGTGAAGTGGCGTCGCTCGGGCTAGTTTGTGGATTAGAACACGCTTTTGTACATTTGTGTGTTTCAAATTAAGTGCTCGACGTATAATTGGACCAATTGGACTATTTGACTAATTTCCGATGGCCAAGAAGAGCGGAGGTTGGGTATGCTGAGTGGATAAAGGACGCTTCGATACTGATACTGGTTGTTGCTGTAGGTTCCAAGACGAAGGCCAATGCTGCCAAGAAGGCGGGTGGTAATAAACCCAAGAAAGCGGGTATGTTCCAGTCGCTGAAGAAGGAACGACGGTGCGTCATAAATTGCCAGACAGTTGACAAGATTAAGAGCCTCATTACTTTACTATTGCTGGCAGAACTGGTGTGATTGCAGCGCACAAGAACGACCCACACAGTAGCAAGCGCAAGGCGAAGATAGCCAAGCGTCCAGTGTCGGACGAGTTCCGTAATTTTGACGAGCGAATGGCTGCAAAGAGCTCTAGAAAACCAGGAATTGTTCCTAAGAAAGCGGCGGTAGCTCCACCGAGTTTTGTGATGGCTGCACCGACCTTCCAGTTGTACGTGGCGAGATGCTGTTGTATTTGTAAAGGTGGTTCTCACATGATTATTGTGTTGTAGTAACACGAACCCAGTGCAGCTGCCGCCTGCTCCGCGCGAGGTCCAAGGTTTCCAGGGCTTCATGTCGGCTCTGGAGGCTCCGAGGGATGCGCCGATGACGAATCAGAACCAGGAGACTAGAAAGGTCAAGTCAATGCAGCCAGAATATCACGGAAGCAACGTCTTTGCAGTGCTAGATAATGGAGACGAGCAGCAGCAGACGCAAATGACTGCTCAGGTAGCACCACCACCAGCGATCATACAGCCAGCGACGTTCAGCTTTGCGACCGCCAAACCGACTTTTAACCTGCACTCTTCATCGTCGCTTTGCCAGAGTACCCTATCTGTACCAATAAGTGGAGCGCAGGATATTGACCCTGATTTATAGAGTGGTGTGGTATACTTGTAACCAGGTAACTTGATACATTTACTTTTTTATGTACTAGTATTAAACACCTTATTGCCCTTATTTTAGTATAGGATTGTGCATCACCGAGCAAATTTACCTAAGAATTAATTCTAAACAGATCAAATAATTACAACGTACTTCAAATGTACTAGTATTAAACACCTTATTGCCCTTATTTTAGTATAGGATTGTGTATCACCGAGCAAATTTACCTAAGAATTAATTCTAAACAGATCAAATAATTACAACGTACTTCAAAGTAGTTTTATTTACTGGCAAAACGAAGCGGCAATTGACAACGTTTCTTCTTATAAGCTGGACGGAGGAGACACGGGTGAAGGTCAGCAGAGATTAGCAGTGTCCGCCAGGGACCACAGGCTCCTCTGGTTGAGGTTCTCCAGTCATTGGCAACTCAGTCGCTGAGTTCGGAGTTGGGGTCTCAGAAACACTCGGCAATGGTGTTTCAATCGTCGGTGCAAACGTTTCTGATGGCGGAGTATTAGTCGCTGGCATCGATCCAGGTGTTCCAGTCGGTACTTCACTAGTGGGAGTACTGGTTCCTGGGTTGGGAGCTTGTGTCTCGACTGAAGCTTCAGGTGTTTCAATCGGTAGGGGGGTGGTCGTCACAGGAGCTTCTGTAGTAGAGGAAGGAGAGGGGCTGCTTGTTGTGGCGGGTGGTTCAGTTGGAGTGACCGTCGTCGGCAACGGAGTCTCAATGATTGGAGTCTCAGTAGGGAACGAAGTCTCCTCCGTCCCTGGTGCTAGTAGAGGAAGGAGAGGGACTGCTTGTTGTGGCGGGTGGTTCAGTTGGAGTGACCGTCGTCGGCAACGGAGTCTCAATAATCGGAGTCTCTGTAGGTAGCGGAGTCTCAATGATCGGAGTCTCAGTAGGTAACGGAGTCTCAATAATTGGAGTCTCAGTAGGCAACGGAGTCTCAATAATCGGAGTCTCTGTAGGTAACGGAGTCTCCTCCGTCCCTGGTGCTTCTGTGGTGGCATTGGCGTCTGTAGCGTTTGCTTTACAACTCATCGTGAGACCTAAACATTCTTGGTCTTCCAGTGCACATTTATCCGTTGGCAATTGAGCCACACACAACATCCAGCACGTTTCAGCTTTCGTCGTTGTTCCCGTACAGTCACATTTGTTTGCACATTTTTTGTCAAAGAACTCGGTGTTCAGGTTACAAGCTTGATGACAACCCACTGTTGGAGGTCTCTCCGTTCCAGGTCTCAATGTACAAATGGCGAACGTACAGGGAGTTCCAGAGTCGTGTAATCGACGACCACTATTACAACCAATTACCTTGAGATCGTCATCTTCTCCTTCTCCCATTAAATGACGTTTTGTGCGATTCGTAAACTCTTCAAAGTCCATTTTAGACGCTAAAAGTCGCTGATAAGAAGGCATTAACGTCATTTTACCAAACCAGGTGCGAAGATTACGTTGCCCTGGAATGGCTTCATCATCATAGATCATTTCTGTAGGCATTTGCATCCCATGCATAACCGCTGGTAAATGATGACTCGTTTCTAACCAACGAGAAGCTCCCGAGCCAATCATAATCACGAGTTCATCCGCTTTTAATTCCGGTCTCACGATCTGGTCCTGGTCAATAGACCCTATTACCAGACCCGAAGCATCGGACTTAAGACGACGTTCACGGATACTCCCTTGTTTATCGACTGAGAAGAATTTTGGAGCCGCCATCGCAATGAAAAGTCCATGGTCTTCATGCATTCCTAAGGACAATTCGCGATGACTTTCTTCAGCTGATAAAGAGCGAGTCGTTGTACCTCCTGAAGCAGCTTCATACGCATGGAAATGATCGAGTCGTTTAGCGTCTCCAATGAGTTTTCGAGCGCTAATGACGCGTTCCCCGTCGCCCATTTTGAACTCAGTCTGGTCAAGAGCTGAAGCGAAAGTGTCGACTGCTCGCTCCAATGTACCAGTGAATTCCTCATAGAGTTCTCGATGTCCTGGACAATTAGCTGCCATCGCTTTTAACGAGTCGGCGTCAGTGTCCATAAGTTCACGACCAGCAGTTGATTGCAACGTGAGACGTCGAGTACCGTCTTGGAATTGTTTGGTCGAGAGATAACGCATAGCTTCATTAGAAGACTCTGAAGTAATGGCGCATTGAGCTGCGCTAGTCAAGAAGCGTTCACGGACGTTGGAATAGTTCGGGACGTTCTTAAGTGCGATGATACCATCACGTTCCAAAGCACGAAGCATTCGACTTGATGTGTCACTTTCTTGTAACGATTCATAGTCGAAGGACGGGACGGCGAAGCTCGGAACGTTTTCGAGTGCAGCATTAGCGACTGCAAGTGCAAGAGCAACACAAGCAGCGATTTTGAGCATAGAGGAAGTTGCTGGAGACTGGAGATTGGTGCTGGAGAAGGTAAATTGCAGAATGAAGACCAAATGCGGTGAAGTATCTTTTTTCGGTGGAGCACTGCAGACCACTGAAAGCTTGCGAAGTTGCTGTAAACTGCTAGGTTACAGTGGTAGATGTTACCTCCCCATCATGATTTAGAATGGAGCAATGTCCGATTTACGAACAGCTTTTGAACGTATTGTTGACAGGCTTCAAGACGGTAGGCATCATTAACGTGGCACTGACCTGATCCTCAGGTCTAAAATGAAGGGAATTAACTACGTTGGACTGTACAGTCAGTAGCTGACAGGTTACTGGGTGCACCGTGATATTGGTACAGCTTTGGACCTCGTTTTTGATGAAGTCCATAATATCCAGTCTCGAAGACTCGAAGATGATAAAAAAAAAAAAAGCCACTGAGATGATGAATTATTTCGAGATTAGATATAATTGATTACAGGTTATATATTTATAAAGTAGTTGCATCATCGTCTTTAAATATATTCTTTACACCAAAGGGTGAAACTGCTTGGAATAGAGAGATCTTGTTGTTGTTCAGTTGACTAGACACGAATAAAGTCTTAAGCCATGTCTAGCGAGAGCAAATCCTTTGCGGACGAGAAAGCGTCGGAAAAGAGTCATGTAAAAGCAGCAAGTGAGTCCAAACCCCGTGTTGGACACGAAAAAGCGAGCGCTAATAAAGTCTTAAGCCATGTCTAGCGAGAGCAAATCCTTTGCGGACGAGAAAGCGTCGGAGAAGAGTCATGTAAAAGCAGCAAGTGAGTCCAAACCCCGTGTTGGACACGAAAAAGCGAGCGCTAAAGACGACGATGGCAGTGTGAACCCAGACAAGAGCGACTTGGTGGACAAAGTCATTTCCTTTTTCTTCGACAACGACGAATTTGCACACACGTTTGAGACGTTTGCAGAGCATCATTGCCACGCTTTCGACCTCGATAATGACGAGATGAAGCTCGAGTGAGTCGAAATATAACGTTACTGTTGTATGAAGCTGATTATTGTGATATTTTGCAGATACACGGACATTTACAATGAATTTCTCGCACTTTTTGAGCAAAAACTGGAAGGTAAAAAACTACCGAATTGACTGGGAAACATTGAAATCCGCAGCTAATTCGTACCTTTTGCTTGTATTTCGTAGCGTTCATCCAATCACAAGGAGCTACTGTCCACGAGTTTTACGAGATGGTTCGTCGTGCTTATGAGCTTGATCGTGAATCAGGAACTGTACTTTGCTCCGAGATCCTGGTCGCTACTGCCGACTTTGACGTTTTCGTGCTCATGATGCGTCAAACCAAAGAAGCCGCACTATTAGCTAAAAGCTGAGTTAAAACAGGTTTAAAAGGCCAGAATTAGGTGAAAATGAATTAATTCTCATCGTTCAGCCATCGTTTGTCTTCGTAATCGCTCGACTAATGACGGCAACTTAATTTTGGGCTTCTTTTTCACATTAGAAGTTGAAGACCATGAAACTGTCTGTTGACTTCCTTGCTGAGTCAAAATACTGCTCTGGTTAATAGTTCCTGTACGGGAATTAGGTCTTCGATTAAGCAGCTTTTGAACTCGATAAATAGGATCTTGCTGTCGTTGACGTTCTTGCTGGACATGTTGCTGTCTCTGCTTCGATCTCCTCATTTTATTCCACAGTGTAGCAGCATAATTATGCTCTTTAGGAGGATTTTCAACTTTTGTTGAAATTTTCACAGTCGAGTTGCAATTATTCGTAATTAACTCCAAATCTTCAACTTCATTGTTGCTAATTTGCAGACATTTTGACTCTGATTGAGAATATTTCATTTCAGTTATGACAGAAGGTAGAATGGGATTCTCCCAGCCATCTTCAAGCTCCGGTGGCTCAATAAAATCACTTAAATCAACAGCAACAAACGAATCCCCTTCTTCCTGATTTTTTACACATTGAGCAAGCGCTAAAGCGTTGGCAAATTTCTGTCGTACATGAAACCCACGAAATGTCGATTGTAAACGAAGTGCTGCGTTCTGATTGGCTGCATTATTAGCACAAATTTGTACTTCATCGCTAAAATCTTCAAGAACGAGAGGAAATTCTTCTAAAGGAAATTGTTGCACTCTTTGACGACAGGATCGATGCCAAATTTGAATTCTTTTTGCAGCAATATCAACAGATCGGACGTGATCCTGTTCATTGCAGTGATTACACCATTGCCTCCATCTTTTAATATGCTTCAACAATAAATTTCGTCGTAAATTACCATCAATTCTTTGTAAATATTTCGAAATGGTAGCTTCACACTGTTGTTTAAGCTCTTCAGCTTCTAATTGAGCTCGTTTTACCCACACACACCGACAACGTTCTTCCTCTATCTCCATAGTAAGACGAGAAGATTCCTCAGTCTTTCTTTGGTATAAATTCTCAGCAAAATCACATGCCAAACGCGTCCGAATTTCCTCACTTTTCATCCAAACTTGACATTCTTCTTCACGAAATTTTTCCAAAAGTTTAAAATTTCGAGTTCTCTCCAATATTTCAATACAACTTGATATTTCGTCCTCCTGCAGCATTAACAATCGATTTTTCACCCGTTTTTTCTGGTTTTGAAGAGCTCTAAACTCAGCTATCACTCGCCTGCTATTAGCTTCTTCAGCTATCATATTCACACACTCTCGACGCTCTCTTCGTATTTCTTTTTCACGAAAATTCTGCTGAATTTCGTGATATTTCACCAATTCAGACAATATTGCGCTAAAACGACAACGAATTAAAGTTTTTTGCTTCTGATCGCGCAATTCTCGTTCAAATTTCATTCTTTTTCGTTCAATTTTCTCCTCAATCGACATTTGAATTATTTCATCGTTAATTGCATCTTGAATCCGAGTCAACTCAAGCGCAAATTTGCGCGAATCTTCCTCTGCCAAAGTCATCAGAGTATTTTCACGTGTTTCTCGCTCCACAGCCGCAACAAATCGACAACAAAATTCTTCGTTTGCCATGAACTTTTGCTCTTTTGCTTCCTGTCGCGCAATTTCCGCCTTCTTCTCTTGAATATCGAACTCATGCTGGAATTTTTGCAGTAAATTTGCAGCTTCAGCACGTTCTTTCTGGTGTTTTGCATGTGCTTTTAAGCGTCGAGATTCGCAAACTTCGTGCTGCTTCGCTATCTCTTGCAGTTGTTTTTGTATTAATTGATCGTCTTCTGGAAATTCTTGTGATAAAACTACCGGTAGTCTCTGTAATTCATGACTATCAGACTCTAACACGTTAAATAGTGTTGAATTAATTCTAAAAGGAGCGAGTAAAGTGCTGTCCTCGAGGGAATTATCCATTGCTAACTGAGTGAGTGGAGAATCGACTAAAAGAACTGTTTTCTCTACGTTTTGTGCTGAATTTGCGGGTTCAACACTCTCCAAAGGTTGAAAATCATTCTTCGACTGAAAATCAATACTTTCTCCGTCTTTTTGAACATTTTCCACTACTTTTTCAAGTTTCACATTACGTATCGAGAGGCGAATTTCATTCAAATCTTCGTGAAAAGGCTGGAAAAATTCACGTTCATTTCGCTCGACACTTTCCAGTAAAAGTTCCCAATTTGACAATTTTCCACCTTCTTCACTTCTGACAATTTGATTAACCAGCAATTCATGAAAATTGACCATTTGCACATGCTGCAACACCTTTTCAAGGTCCAAACGGACGTAGTTTTCCTCATTTTTTGCGCTATCCTCAAAATCGCTCAAATTTTCGGTAAAATCGACATCCTGAGCTGTCAACGCTGCAATTTCGTCTGCTAATTCTCGTTCAAGTGCTCGACATTCTTCTTCTTCTTCGTCTTCTTGACTGATAGCCGCCATTTGCGCAAAACAAGTTGAGCGCAAAAGTAGAGCGCAAATAGGAAATCTATTTATATGAAAGTAAGTATGTCGCATCGCGTATTTTTTGCGCAAATAAATAAAAATATATTAAAAAGTCCCTTCTTCCTCTTCTCTATTGAAATCCATACCTTCTGTCGCTACAAAACCTTCTCGCGAACATAGCGCAATTGTAATCGCGTGGAAACCGTCGCAAGTGATGAAATTCTCTTGCAATTTGAGCGATTGAAATCCATACCTTCTGTCGCTACAAAACCTTCTCGCGAACATAGCGCAATTGTAATCGCTTGGAAACCGTCGCAAGTGATGAAATTCTCTTGCAATTTGAGTGTTTGCAGCCCTGCAAGTCCCAACACATTGTAATGTTCAACTTCAGCTGCAAATTTGCGCTCTCCATCGCCAAAACTCAACTCGGATCCTGGATCATCAAGTAAATCCGCCAGTGCAATTGCGTCCGTGTCTGTGAGAATGTTGCAGCTCAAATCCAGTGTCTGCAACTCGTCGAACGCTTCAACAGCTTGCAAAAGCGCGCAACAACCCGTCTCTCCGATGAAATTATTGCGCAAATTGAGCGTCTGCAAATTTTGAAAAAAAACGTCTTGCGTCTCAAAGAGTTTTGCGAGTTGCGCAATTCCGTGATCGCCAAGAAAAAGGGCGTTTAGCACCAAATGCTGCAACGGTTTTCGGCTCGTTTGCGCAAAACACAATGCGCGCAAAATGAGAAACACACCATCACTCTCCGTTGCAAAATCGAACGGAGCGAACAGCTCCAAGCTCTGCAAAAGTGGACAAGCTCCTCCTTCCAATGCAATCGCAATTTTGCGCACTAATTGATGGCCATACGAAGACGTAGCGAGTGACGTTGAAGCTGTTAAAGCACGTGGAAAGACAACGCCTGCTTTCAAGTGTTTCTGGTTGTTCTGGTTGGAGATTGTGAGACTTGTGAGGTTTTTGCACTCAAATAACAACATTTGCAGTCCATTTGCAGTGCAATTGCGATCGCCACAAGACGCATCAATATGGAGCGAACGCACCAAAGACGAAGCGTGCAAATACAGGAATTTGTCGACTGCACGGCATCGCAACACGTCTCGACCGTCCAAGAAGTTGCAAATGTTGCGCAACAAGTCCAAATTGTTAAGTACGCAGCCTTTTGCACCCCTACTGCAATTGCGGATTTCGCGCAGTTGCGGGCGTTTGCGCTTAGCGCAAATCGATGCCATGACGTCCTCACTGCGCTCGTTCTCAATCTGTTTACGCTTGTAATGCGTCACCAGCCCTTGGACACGACGCTCAAGCGATGGTTGGTGCAAATATTCACTCAGAGATCCGGCGGAATGGTACAACATCCACTCGAGTCGCTGCAATAGCGACGGATTTGCGCCAGTGTGCAAAAGAGGATGGTGCAACGCCAATGCCGAATGGTTGCGCAGTCGCGCCATCATGAGTTTGCGCACTTGCACGTCTGTGGGGTCGTGCCACACGGGAGTTGCAGCGAATGCCATGACCACTTTTGCGCTAAAGTTGACAATGTTGCGATGGCCGGTCAATTGCGAAGTGAAGAATTCGAAGGTGCAAATTAGTTGCGCAAAGAATAGAAAACAATGCGCGATTAATCTATTTTCTGAGCTCGATCGTACCTTCGTATTAACATGAGAGAGGGATCAGATCTTACGAGGAGTGGATATTTGCACCTTGTCAATACTTAGAGCCTGCGAGAGATGATATTATACAAGATATAAAAGATAAGAGGATATGGATTTAAAGAAACTGCGGCGTTCGACTGGTGAGTCAACTCGAAAATGTATCAGATGACACCGTTTCGCGCGAAATTGTCTGCACTGAAGCCATCCAGCTACATGGCTTCACAACGATTGGCGCTGAAGATCTAAAATTTCGCCACCTTCGTTGTGTGAGCAGAATAAACCGGATCCTGACCCCGCTCTCTCGGAATTTGCAAATGTAATTGTTTACGTAAAGTTTCAGATCTTTCTAGAAAAATAAAATACATTGAAATATCTTCCTGAATAGATGTACCCATCCTACTGTATCAATAATTTCGTCGCGTTCGAGAAACTTTGGTGAGAAGCCGCGTATGTATTTGCCACTGATTACGCGCACCACCGCCGAGAAATTGAACGAGAGTGACTAAACGTACAACTAATAGAGCCGATGTGACATCTTAACTTTGTATGTGGACCAAGAGTGAATGTAATTGCTCCTTTTATGTAGGCGAAGGAGCTCGGCAAGCCAAAACAATGCCTGTGGTTTAAGATCCGTGTGCGGAGCACGCGGGCTTAAACCCAGCACCAACCGTGGTGACATCTCGCTCGGCCCTATAGGGTTAATCTCTACAGGGAAGGTTAAGTAGGTGAGGCAGGCCGATATAATACGGTATCTGTCGACACCTCCAGCTTTCGAGATTTGAAGGCCATGACACCCGTCCTACACCCGCTCTTTAATTTGTAATAATAGTCTCTGTCAAAATTGAGCCTGTCAAATCCCACAGGCATTGCAGGCA
>JAIKVB010001591.1:0-11959 GCA_024679045.1 Phytophthora brassicae
TCGTGGTTCGATGGCATCCATCCAGCGCTAGGACCGAAGCACGCTCGAGGCAGCCACAGTCTCAAGTATTGGCTACAGGAGATTACGGACTGGGAGGAGGCCAGTATATGCCCCAACAGCTACGACCCCGAGAACTGGTTCCAATGTGGCAACACAGGTGAAGTGATCGACGCGAGACGCCACGGTGATGCCGGCATGAACATTCCGCTGCCTATTAAACGCTCCAGCACTATCCGTGACGGCATTGACTCGTGTCTGTCGGAGGAGACGGAGCTGTACGCGAGAGTAAGTCTGCAGCCGCTGCATTTGCAGTGCACAGACCCGCACTTCTGCACCGTGAGTGATGATTATACGTACTATGTGCGCAACACGACGCAGTGGGGGGACCGCATGATGCGCATGTGTTTATTCGAGTACAACACAGCCACGAGAAACTCGACCGAGCTGTGTCTACCACCGATGTTGGCACAGAAGATCGCGTACGTGCTGTCTCCTGTGGCCGAGGAGGTGCGCGAGAACGATCCGGACGTGTGCGGCTTCTACTTCTATCCATACGAAGTGCAGCAGCAATACAAGGCGCAATTCGGCAATTTTTACGTCAACAATTTTGAGATCGAGTGGGATGCGCAGTCATACGCCGCCAACAAGGCGTTTTATCCGGATTTGGACTATATCGACGTGGAGAAGTCGACTCGCAAGCAGAACCGGCACGAATTTGTGGGTCCGTTCCCGTTCGCTCGCATTGTCGACAAGAAAGACCTGCCAAGCCTGAATGGAGCGTGAGCTAATGACACAAATAACGGGTCAAGTAGAATGTAAGTGGTCGGTTTGATGGTTGATAAGATACTACGACATGAAGTTGGTCTTCCCAATTGCTGCAAATGTACAGACTTGATTCGAGAGCAAGAGCTTACTCTCTAGTCTTCGAGACGAACATCGAAGCAAATGTACAGACTTGATTCGAGAGCAAGAGCTTACTCTCTAGTCTTCGAGACGAACATCGACGCACTTGTTGAATGAGCAGAAATATCCTTCGTCGCATCCGTCCTGGAACAATCCCGTCTCGAGGTTAAAACACTCGCTATCGTAAGCTGGACCACGACACTTGGTCGTGTCATTCTCGCAGAATCTGCGCGCCGAGCAGATGAGAGAGCACGTTCGATTGTCAACGGGGTCGGAAGCTACTCGGCACAAGTCATCGATGCACTCGTAACCAACGTCGCATCCATCCTGAAACAAAGTTGCAGTGGCGTTGTAACACTCGGTGGCGTTGCTGGCAGCTCGGCAGTCCCCGATATTGCTGTCACAATACTCTCTTGTTTCCTTGCACTCAGCAGAGCACCCGATCCCCGAGCCTGTTGTTGACGTGGAGTAGTCTGCATCTACTTGATACTCTCCGTCATCTTCAACGTAGTCACATTTATTGTAAATACAGTCAAAGCCTGAATCACAGCCGTCCTGGTACTCGCCAATGACAGGATTAAAGCACTCGCCATCGTACTCAGGTCCCCGACACAAACCAGTGGTGACCTCACAGTATTCGTCTTCGCCTTCACACGCTTCATAACAAGAAGTTGATTTGCTGGCAGCTACATGTACTACGCTGGCAAAAACGACGAAAACTAGAGCAACGATCCTCATCTTGCCGATCCACAAGTGTGAGCGAGAGAACGGATGCAAGAATGACAAGAAAGCCACAAAGATTTTGGATCTAGCGACCTGCAGCCAATGGTCGTTCATTTTAAGGGATTTCTTATGGCCTCATCATTTTTCCACTTCAACATCATTTTTAACTTATTATTATTAATAATAGTTTGTATATATTTCAGAACTTATAAATCGAAAGCCTGTTCTTCTTCTGTGTGTCGTCTGAGTTTATTAGCACTTCGTGCTGTCCACGCAAATACACTTGCTAAAAGAGCAAAAGTATCCTTCATCGCATCCGTCCTGGAAGAACCCCGTCTTGGGGTTGAAGCATTCGCCATAGTCTGGAGCACGACACTTAATGGTCTCATTCTCGCAAAAGTGACCGGCGGAGCAGATTAGCGCACACGTTCGGTTGTCAATTGGGTCAGAGGACACGCGGCATAAATCGTCGATACAAATGTATCCATCCTCACATCCGTCTTGGAACAGAGCTGTAGTTGTGTTATAGCACTCGGTGCTGTTGCTGGCAGCTCGACACTCACCGATTTTGCTGTCGCAGTATTCTCTCGACACGTCGCAGTACAAATCACAACCGTTGCTGGATGAAGTCGAGTTGCCGTCCAGTTGAGCTACACAGGATTGAAGCAGACACGCGAGGCTAATAGATGCGAGGGTGAGCTTCATCTTGATGTGGCGGAGGAAGTAGGGTCTTGAGCGCAAATTTAGCAATGACAAGAAGTACGACAGCTATACCGTAGGTGGAGTAAATCATGAATCTGAAATGACATGATTCCTGTGCCACCTACAACCTATAGGTGCCTGCCACGGTTTGGCACAAATGTGGGTTGCATTTTCGACTCCAGCACTTAATTACTACTACATAGCCAACCACCTATTAACCCTTTAATAGGTGGAGAAGCCACCAATAAATTAAGCAGTTAGTATCGATAAATATTCTTTTTAAAACACCATATTCTCTTTATTTGTCGTTTACATATTGGAGATGGACACCATCTTCTCTCCTACCACAAGGAGGTCTCAATCTCTTACTGTGCGTCTTCATAGCTGTCTTCATCGTCTCCAAGCGAGCCAAGTTTGCTGTTGTACGGGTTCGGGTACGGACACAGCAATTTCGGGTCGTCGTTGTCCTGTTTGGCGCTCATATCCTTCGCGTCGTTGCTGCAAATGCCGTACGTGTAGTTGAGTCGCACGCAAACGCCATTGGCGCAAGGATACACGGACGGGTCCACGCAGCTATTGAAAGCGCACTGACTGCCAATAGGCGTCACGTAAAACTTGTCCTGACTCACGTGAACCTTAATGTGAACTTGCTGCTCCGCGAGCACGAGGGCGACGGCGGCGGCGGTAACGGCGATGAACGTGGAGAAGAGCTGCATTTTGGCAAAGGAAGAACTGCGTACAACTGCGCTCTTTTGGAAATGAAACACTAAAAGGAAGAGTTTCACGTTCGACTTTGGATTTTCTGATTTATTTTTAAAGATAGTGATTGGCTCAGAAGGTATCAATCCACAAATGGCTACATTATCAGTACCGCACATGGCTACAAAAATAGTTTACACGTGCACCATGTCGTCATCGAGAGCATATTCTTCCATGCCTTCTTCCTGGTCCAGCTGCTCGTATCGCCGCTTGGCCTCTTGGTGCGCTAAGCAGGACGAGAACGGTTTCGTGACGCAACTCAAGGCGTAGCCAGCCACAGAGCCAATTTGAGAGTACAGTTGCGTCACGCGGTTGCTCGTCTGCAGTTGCCACACGGAGATCTCGTCTTTCAGACTCTGAGCACGGTCGTTCTCGCCTGCTGCACGAGCGACAGGGTCCGACACTGTAATTCCACTGCTAAGAGACTCTGGTTTCTTGTGTTGTTTCTTAACAAAAGGCAACTCGATAGTTGACGGACGCAACAAGTGCGAACCGAACAATTTGGACGCTCGACCGCTAAAAACCACTCTGGAAGGAGACCGTGACCCATCTTTCTCTGCTTTAACAGGGTTGTCGATCTTCGCTAATTCGCGGTGCAAAGGTTTGAGAATACTTTCGTGTGAATTCTTCGTCAAGTCACAGATTGGTAGATAAATGACACTCAGTTTCTCTTCCGTGTCGGAGAGTGGATACCGGTACTGGTGCTTCACGCACATAGCTCCCTCCAGATCGGCCGCCAAAACTTGTAACCACATCCGTCCTTGTTCTGCGTTGAATACAGTACCAATAGCTGATAAAACTGCGCCATTCTTGACATAAAACAACTCCTTAGCTGTATTGGAAGCCTCAACACGAGCTGCAATTGTGTTAGCTGATGAAGGATCCGAATTCTCCTGATTATTGCTCTTCGTCTGTGCCTGAGCGTCATCTGAAGCGAGAACCACCTGATAATACTGTTTCGGGTTCATCTTCCCAGGCGCTGGAATTTCCTGCACCATACAAGTGTTCGTCTTGGCGTTGGATTGAATGGCGTAGCCATAGCGGACAGAGCTGCCAAGATCTTCAAAGTCTTCTTCCTCCTCTTTTGATTCGTTGTTGCTTGAACTCCCAGTGTTGTTATCCTCATCGTCCGTATCAGCAGTATCTTTTGTGCTGATAACAACAGACTTATCCGAAGGCAGAGCAACTCGAATCCACATGCGTCCTCGATCGTTCAGTACTCTTTGCGTCGAAGCAAAAACCAGGCCTGGTTCAAGGTGTCCAACAATTTCCGCCTGTAAGTCAGCAGTTCGACGTAGAGGAAGTGGACGACGACTGTAAACTGTGCGGTAATACCGCTCCGCGGTATCGTTAACCGGTACATCCTGAATACCGGTATTTCCCCACGGTACCATCACCCGCTGAGCAGTGTTGGCATTGCGCTCAATGACCCAGGCATCCGTTCCCGCCCTCCTCTCGTCTTCTTCCTGATTCTCGCTTAGAGGTTCTTCCTCAGTCTTTTTCTCCTTAAATCCCTCACCAACTTGCTGCAACTCCTGCTGGGTTTTTAACGACTGAATACGAAGCCACACGCGGTCTTTGAGCAGTTTACGCTCAATCGCACGTACGACTCGATAACTGTCCACATTGTAGAGTCTCGGCGCCTGTAAACTCGGAATTGCGCGAACAGGTAACTCCCCCGCCCATTTACCTCCGCGTCCCGCAACATTTTGCATATAAATGGGTCCATTGCGAAAAAACCCAAATTCTCGTGGGTTTTCCACCTCAATAAGGGTTTTGTGAAACGAAACGTTAATCCACCCACCCAGTCCTGCAAAAGCGGACGTGACTTTCACCGCCAATTGGGTAAAATCCTGATTGAATCTGCACTCGGTGGCTTGGAAAACACTCACAGGCGGTAAGAACCTTTGAATGTGACGAGGCGTCTTCGAGCTCTCTGCAGCAGAAGACACGGACGCCGAGTGCAAATTAAACACCGGCTCACGGTACAATACCAATCGGTCGCGCGCACACATGAACGTCGGGAATTCTGCGCAAAGAAATAGCGCACAATCAAGTCAGCATCATCATTTATAGCTATTATACAATGCAACTTGCAGCTAGCGTTTACCTGGTAGTTTGCGCATGTAGCGGAACTGTGCGGGTTGTGCTGTCGCCACTGAGGAATGTTGACGAGGGGGCAGGTCGCTCCCGTCTATGGACGCAGAACCCGAAGGAAACTCGAAGCGTACACGAATGTAGCCATTATTTTTGGCGTTGGAGAAGTAGCCGCGTCGGATCTTGAGCCACACTTGGTCTTCATAGTGGAGAACAGCTGAGCACGCAAAGTACGAGCCCACGCGCAACTCCCCGCAACGATCAAGCTGCTTCTCACGCGGTGAAGAGTACACAAACAGACGCTCGTGGTTCAGCAATGCAGAGGAGGAGGCCGCGCCGTCTGGGCCGATGATGTACTGGAAGAATTCCTCCATTGTCGTTGTTTAAAGTACAGTGGTGAGGTGGGTGGAATAGACTGCAGCTTCTGATTGGACATATTGGACCCACGAGGTGGGTGGAATAGACTGCAGCTTCTGATTGGACATATTGGACCAATCCCATATCATACCTAGACTGCAGCTTCTGATTGGACATATTGGACCCACGAGGTGGGTGGAATAGACTGCAGCTTCTGATTGGACATATTGGACCCACGAGGTGGGTGGAATAGACTGCAGCTTCTGATTGGACATATTGGACCCACGAGGTGGGTGGAATAGACTGCAGCTTCTGATTGGACATATTGGACCCACGAGGTGGGTGGAATAGACTGCAGCTTCTGATTGGACATATTGGACCCACGAGGTGGGTGGAATAGACTGCAGCTTCTGATTGGACATATTGGACCCACCCCATATCATACCAAAACAAGGTAGACTGAGAGTGAAGTGCCCGCTGATTGGTTAGCTCCTAATACAGGCTCACAAGTTGTGAACAACTGCCAAATCTTTCTAGACTTTTGGGGTACCTGGGCAGAGTGGCTATATTATGGCTATATAATATTATAGCCACTCTGACCCAGGTACTGATCAACCCCAAAAGTCGCTACCATTTAGAAGGATATCGATTGTAGCGACTTCTTTAGTCAAGCAGATTACTTTTTACTGTACAGTATTAGGTGGTAGGCCAACTTTAGGTAAGTAACAAATAAGGTTCCGTTTTACCAGTCAACTTACTGTCCAGCCAAAGTTTATAATGTTCTGTATATTAACAGCTGGGGGATAAAGTTAATACTACTACTACCGGTACTACTAAAGTTTTATGTTAATTAAAAAACTGTACGACTTTTGGGGTACCTGGGCAGAGTGGCTATATTATGGCTATATAATATTATAGCCACTCTGACCCAGGTACTGATCAACCCCAAAAGTCGCTACCATTTAGAAGGATATCGAGCTGGGGGATAAAGTTAATACTACTACTACCGGTACTACTAAAGTTTTATGTTAATTAAAAACTGTACTACATGCAGTATTAATAAAATACTACAGTATATATTACTGTAGTAATGTATGGGTACGAAAAAGCGAGTATCGTGTATTGTCGTCAGAGATGCAAGTTTACTACTACTGAGCGCTTTCTTCGCAGAAATTCTTGGCGTTTTGGAAAATCTGCAGCCACGGACTCACGGGATGAGCCTCGAATTCAGTCGGCATGTACGGCCACTGGAACTTGAGGAAACAGCGCTCCGGGTGGGGCATAAGGCACATGTGGCGGCCGTCGCTGGAAACGAGACCGGCGATACCTTGCGGTGATCCATTCGGGTTGAACGGGTATTCCTCCGTCGGGACATTCGAGTCGTCCACATAGCGGATGGCAGCGGCGCCGCTCGACACGTACTTGTCGAGGATCGTGGGGTGCGTGAAGTGCGCGCGACCTTCACCATGCGAGACCCACACGCCCAATGACGAGCCGGCCATACCACGCAGCATGACCGAGTTGGACTCCTGGATCTGCACCGATACGAAGCGCGACTCGTGACGACCAGACTCGTTGTGCACGAAGCGCGGCTGGGCCGACGTCTTGGTCTCCTCCTCTAGCGCCTTGGTCTCCGGGTGGTCTAGCCAGCCAAGCAGCGTCATGAACTGGCAGCCGTTGCAAGCACCGAAACTGAACGTGTCTTTGCGAGCCTTGAACGCCGCGAACTGCTTAAGCACGTCGCCGTGGAACTTGACGACACCGGACCAGCCCTTGGCTGAGCCCAGCACGTCCGCGAACGTGAAGCCGCCCACGAACGCCACACCGCGGAAGCGTTCGTCCAGTACTACGCGCTTGTTAACGAGGTCTGACATTGTGATGTCCCAGACCTCAAGGCCGGCGTGGTGGAAGGTGGCGAGCATCTCACGCTCACCGTTACTGCCCTCCTCACGCAGGACGGCAACGCGGTGCTGGCCACGCGTGCTTAGCTGGCGCTCCGGCGTCGGCTTAGGCTCGTACGTCACCTTCCACGAAGGCGCCGTGCGCGTACGCAGCGATCGTTGCTCCTGTACTACGCACTCGGGGTTGCACTGACGCTTTTCCAGCTCGAAGCTCGTCGCCTCCCATACGTCACGTAGGTCAACCATCTGATCCTCCAGGACGCTTTCGCCATTCACGCTCACCTTGATGGCACCGTCAGTGGTCACCTTGCCCAGCTTCACAAGAGGCACGCTCAGCTTACTGAAGATATCCTCCACCGCCGTAGCGTGCTGACCAGCAGCAACCTGGAACACGAAGCCCAGTTCCTCAGCGAAGAGCACCTCGATGACGTCCTTCGTCGTTAGCTTGCCGCCCGTGAACGGGATGTCCACGTTGAGGCCACAGTTTCCAGCAAAGGCCATCTCGAGCAGAGTCACAATGAGACCACCATCACTACGGTCGTGGCCGGCAAGCAGGTGGCCGTTCTTAATGCCTTCCTGGATGGCGTTGAACGCGTTCTTGAACATCTCGGCGTCCTCCACGTCCGGGGACACGTTGCCAACCTGGCCATACACCTGAGCCAGAGCCGAACCGCCCAGTCGGTTCGCGCCCTTGCCTATGTCGACGTAGTACACTAAACTGTCGGCGGTGTACGTCTTAAAGTCGGGCGTCACCTTCAATTCGACGTCTTCGGTCGGCGCGTACATGGTGATGACAAGGGTGCCGGGGGTCTTGACGTCCTTCTTGTTAACCTTGGCAGCCATGGACAAGGAGTCCTTACCACCGTCCACAGCTACGCCCACCTTCTTCATAAAAGTCGTCATGGCTTTGCAGCACTCGTACATACGCGCAGCCTCATTAGGCAGTTTGGCCGCCCACATCCAGTTGGCTGAGCATTTGCAGTCATCCAGTCCACGTCCACCAAGGGCAGCCCACACCATGTTGGTCAATGATTCAGCCACACTGAGACGAGCCATGGCACCAGGGTTCAACAGGCCCTTAATGGGTTGTTCACCGCAAGCACTCACCACACCCGAGAACTTACCATTCTTGTTGGGAATGTTCGATTGCGCCACAACGGCACAGTCAGCAAGCGTCAGCTGAAGCGGGCCCACAGTCTGTTGTTGGGCAATAAGGCCGCTCACTGAACGGTCCACTTTGCTCGTCAAGAACCGCTTCGAACCGACCGACAGCAGACGCAGCACACGGTCCAGCGCATCGCGCAGCGTAATGTCCGCCGGGAGAATGAGCTCCGAGACGGGCTCCGTGGCTTTCGTGTCCGTGAAGGTCTTTTGGGGCATCTTGCCCAGCACCAGGTCAAGATCCAGGTCGAACGGCGTCGAGTCGTCCTGTGCGTCGTGCAGCACCACGTGACCGTTGCCAGTAACTTGGCCCAGAAGAGCGTATGGACAGTTCTCCCGCTTGCAGATCTTGTCAAACAGCTCCACATGCTCCGGACGCAGTAGAAGCGCGTTGTTCTCCTGGTACTCCGCACCCCAGATCTCAAGAACAGACAGAGTCTCATCGCCTACCAGAATATCACGAACCTCGTAGCGGGCACCACCGCGGTTGGCATCCCCCGGCTTTGAGTTGGACACCTCGACAATCTCCTTCAGCACATTACCATTGCCACCAGCACCTTGGTCGTGGATGGACACAATGGGGTTAAGCTCACCCAAGTCACAGCAAGCACGGATCACCTTGTTCAGTTTGCACTCCATCTCCGCATCACCACGCTGAACGGCATTAAAGTCCAATTCGGCAGTCTTTGCGTCCTGGATACGGCTCGAGGCAGCACCGCCACCCATTCCAATACGGTAGCAAGGTCCACCGATCTTGACAACCCACATTTGAATTTCGGGTTCGCCTTTAGTGCAGTGGCGGCCATCAAGCTGGCCAAGACCAGCCGAGAACATGATCGGCTTAATATACTCGCGACGCTCGCCGTTGGGCAGCACCATACCGAAAGAACGGGCAAAACCCGTCACAACCGGTTCGCCAAACTTGTTGCCGTAGTCCGAAGCACCATTGGAAGCCTGGGTCAGAATGTCACGCGGGTGCGCCAGGTTGGACGGGTACTCGAGCTTCTCGTCCTCCCACGGCATCTTGTAGCCTTCTAAGTTAAGGTTACCCACAGAGTAAGCACTGATACCAGCAACGACGTTGGCACCACGACCAGTAGCTTGTACGTCACGAATACGTCCACCCGTACCAGTCTCAGCACCAGGGAACGGAGCCACACCGGAAGGGAAGTTGTGAGTCTCGGCTGTGAGCAGCAAGTGGCTGTCGAGGGTGCGTTCCTGTACAGGCGACGGCTCGCCGGGATTCACGGGTCCCAACGTCACAATGTTGGCGCCCTTAATGACCGACGAGTTATCGTGGAAAGCGATCACACTGTTCTTCTTCGCCGTTTCCGTAAGCGTGTCCTTGACCATCTGAAAGAGCGTCTGCGGCATTTCCTCGCCGTCGACCACGATCTTACCACCAAAGAACCAATGACGAGAGTGCTCCGAGTTACTCTGTCCCATGTCGAAGCACTCGACGTCCGTCGGGTTGCGCTGCAGCTTCTCCTTGAAGAGGTTAAGGTAGTACTGCAGATCCCAATCGTCAAAGCCAAGACCAATCTCTTCGTTGATCTCCTTAAGGGCGTCGATACCACGCTCCATGATGGGGATCTTGCGCACGGGCTGCACCGTCTTGCCGTGCCAGAAACTGGCGAGCGGCTTCTCGTATACCTGCTGCGTCATGCGGTCACCATCTTGCCGTGCCAGAAACTGGCGAGCGGCTTCTCGTATACCTGCTGCGTCATGCGGTCACACTCGTGGTCAAGCAGCGCCTGCCTCAGCTTCTCCACTCCTTCAGGCTTGGTGGTCGTGTAGCTGATGAGATAGCGTGTGGCGCGCTCAATACGCTTAATGGACGAAATGCCACACGCCTGGCAGATGGCCACGGCGTTGCTGGACCAGGCCGTGGAAAAGTTCATGCGAGGACCGACTTCCACAAGCCACTCCTTGCTCGGCTCCGCCGAAGCCAGGAAAGGTTCGTTGGCGCGCGTCTGCTGCGGCTCGAAGGTCTCGCTGAGCAGCCAGTGGAGCGTGTCCTGGTCAGCGACCGACAGCATTCCGGCATGAGCATTGGTATCTACGTAGAAACAGTACTCAGTGGCCAGTGCGTCTACCGTGAGGTCGGTGTCGGCCACCTGAGAGCGCAGAGAAGCCAATAGCGTGCGATTGGCATGCGCCGTGAAGGCCGGCGTGCGGTAGAAGCGCAGCAGAGAGCTGACGGACGTGGCGGACGTCGTCTTCTGCTTCTTCTCGGGCGACAAGGCCATAGTCAAAAGAGGTTGAAGCTCGGAGAGCGGTGGGGTTGGGCGGACACTGCAAAAGCGGTTGTGAACACGACCAACTCGCGGCCAGTGGTGCTTGATATGGCTACATTGCGGATATTGTCCAATCAGGAATATGACGGCGGGCTAGAAATGTAATTTATTTATGTGTACCACAATTTAGCAACAAGGTGACGCAATGGGCCTGTTCACACTGGGGGTATCGGTAAAAATTTATATTGTGAGTTCTACTCTAAATTTCCAATCGGGGCCGTTTGAATCGACCCTGACAAACCGCCGTCGAATCGCCCAAAGTACTTGAAATTCATATGCAGGCACGTATACGTACTTAACGGGGTCATTAGTGTATGTTTTAGGCTATCTGGTCGATTCTGTAAATAGCTTACCATTTGTATGTGGCCGATTACACCGACCATTATAAACCGCCCCAATTTGGCAAATTTGGGCGGAATTCACAATACATGTACATGTACCGGGCCAAATCGACAATTTTCATCGTTTATGTTACCATATGCCGTTAAGCTGTTCACATTTAGCTTTTCTGGAATAACATATTTGAGAGGGTGTCTATCGGATTGGGAAGGGTAAGCTTTGGAAAATGCATTGGTTCGACGGGTTTATAATAATAAGGTAGGTATATTGTGTTACTTCTCTCTTTGGAGTGAACTCTAATATCCATTCTGATCAGGGAAAAACCTCCTGCTCAGTGTTGTCTTTGTCTGCTTCCTGTCTTCTCCTAACGTCCTGCTGTACATGTATTGTGAATTCCGCCCAAATTTGCCAAATTGGGGCGGTTTATAATGGTCGGTGTAATCGGCCACATACAAATGGTAAGCTATTTACAGAATCGACCAGATAGTCTCTTGCCATCCATCGCCTGATTGGCTAACCAATCAGCCATTTTGTTGTGGGCTCTGTAGTGATGAGTCCATGATCCAATCTCCAGTATGTCCGCTAGCCGTCTTGCCTTCCTGTACCAGAACTTCAGTTTATCCGCTTTAGGTGGCTTCCTGTCTCGCATCATGCGCAGAATTAACGCACTGTCCCCAATTACGTGCATCCCATTCCATTGCTTCGCTGCCGCGTGTTCGA